>JAQFXV010000649.1:0-19567 GCA_034694065.1 Camisia spinifer
AAAGACCTAAAAATCTCTCTCATCTCAAAATTGACTCTTAAATGTCTTTAAATAAATTGAATCTATTTTCGTAATGTTTTTAAGCAGAATTTTCAAATTATATTTGAATTAATAATAGATAGAAATTAAATTCAGGCATTATTTCGATCACATTATAAACATTTTGTTCTCTTACAGGTTAGTATTTAAATCATTGTTCAATTTTATTATTCACTCAAACTTTTTTTTAATTTATTATCAGAACATTATTTCTAAAAGAAATTCATTAGTTTTTGTATAAAACAATATTATGAGACGTCTGAAAGTTCAACTATTGAAGTATTATCTCAAAGATCTTAAGCCTAACATTAGGAAAATTAATGCCTCAACTTTTCATAATTATATCAAATATGAAATTAAAGTATTTTTTATTCTATCAGTAATTGAATGATTGTGTTTGAAAAGTAATATTCAAATAATGATACTTTATATTTAATAATTTTCTATTGAATCGAAGTTTGAATTACTCAGAAGTGAGGCAATGAAAAGCTAACAGTAAATTAATGCAAAACTTTTTATAACTTGATAGTAATGAGAGTATTGATATTGAATGAATAGTAAGTGTTGTATGTATTGCGCACGCACTCTATATATAACGTCATACAATGATAACACCCCTTTCTTAGCTTCTCTGCTCTTTCAGTGATGTCGGAGAATATGTATGAATTGTGACAATTTTTATGTGTATAAAATCTCTCCATACAATTGTTGCTTAGAATTCAATATTAAATAAAAGGTAAAAACAATTGCTATTTATTATTTGAAATGAATTTATTTAATATTTAATTAGTTAATGCATTAATTATTGATTATATTTAGTTAAAAAATGAATGCTATTTATTGTTAATAAAAGAGTATATCTATAAATATATAGATATCTATTTTGTTAAGTGTATTGAGTGTTGTCTGCAATACCAGCTTCAATACCAGCTTCAATGCATTGTCTAATACTGAGTCAAATATTATAGGCATTATTGCCGGCGAGTATTCCTGTATTCGTACGCATACTGTCGGTAATGCTTCGCACAGAAGACCGCCCATTATCTAAATAGCTTTGCTTTTCGAGTAATACGTATACTATATTTTGCGTTAATATTGCGAAAGCAGTCACTCATTGCTCACATCAAATGCTCTGTTGAGTCATTGCCCGCAATATAACATACACTATAAGAGTATTACGAGATTTTATACTAAAACACTCAGAGAAAGAAAATCGTTAAAATTGAAGACATTTAATAGTGTTTTGTATTATCAATAATACTATTATTATTAATACATTGTTTGTATATTTCTATTAAATATTTAATAATTATATATTTTACATATTTTTCAATTTTATCTATGATTTAATAATTTTATTAACCATTAATTGATTTAAATAATAGATTATGTAATGAATTAGATTTTATTTGTGATTATTATTATCTTTTTTACATTGATATGAAGTATATTACGATTGAAATTAATTAATAATGAAATGATTTGATTAATTATAGGTTAAAAAGAGACGCAATTTTGGTGTTAATAATTAGTTGACTAATAATAATAATAATTGAATTATTGAATTGATTGGTGAACAGATAGTAGAATACTATAAAAAGGGTTAATAATAATTTGGTTTTGAGTAATCGGTAAATGAAATGGCATTAAAAAGAATAAAGAAAGAATTGGAAGATTTGAAGAGAGATCCACCCGCACAATGTAGTGCTGGACCAGTTGGTGATGATCTATTTCATTGGCAGGCGACCATTATGGGCCCACCCGATAGCCCATATCAAGGCGGAGTATTCTTTCTAACAATACATTTTCCGACTGATTATCCCTTTAAACCACCGAAAGTTGCGTTTACGACACGTATATATCATCCAAATATCAACAGTAATGGAAGTATTTGTTTAGATATATTGCGGTCTCAATGGTCTCCAGCGCTCACTATATCTAAAGTATTGCTATCTATTTGTTCGCTATTATGTGATCCAAATCCTGATGACCCACTCGTACCAGAAATAGCAAGAATTTATAAAACAGATCGTGAAAAATACAATGAATTGGCGCGCGAGTGGACCAGAAAGTACGCCATGTGATGATGTGATCACTTCTTCAACAATTTGTGACTCTTCAACACCAATCGTAAAACTTAACTTTCAATTCAATACTATTCAGTACTACTATTACTATATAATAACAATTCAAATACAAATTTATTACAACAACTTTAATAACAACTGTTATTTAAAATCTAAAAACAATACAACTTTCAAATTTTTGATTATAAGAGAAATTGAAGATTCAAACCAACGCCTAAAACATCCAAATTAACTAAATTCAGAATTTGTTTATTATTGAAGTTCAAAATTAGCACTTATTTGTTATCATTAACTCTTTTTTCAATCAATAATTGGAAACAAGAATTCTTCTGTTTTAAAATTGCTGTCAAATAATATGTTTTACTACTCATCCCATCGCAAACGCGAAGGCATTCAAGATATACATTACTGTACAACAAATAAATGGCGATTTAAATGAACTCAAATTATTATTAAGAGAACTAAAAGTTAAATTGAAAATAATTTTTAAATTAGTGTTTTTTGTTTTTGATTTATTGGACACAAACTCACCAATTGTTTGATAAATAATAATAATTATTACAATTTCTCTTCACTTATCTGTGGTTTTCATTTAATTAATTGGAGTTATTATTAAAGAAACATTTATTGAATTTAATTTAGGATTTTTTTTCTCTGAATTAAAAGTTTAAATTATGGCCGTTTTTGCTTAATTAAGTCATCAATTTATGCCTTTATTTTAAGAGTACTTTAAATAATACAATACATGTACTGTACATCTTATTATAATTATTATAAATGAAATTAGTTTTTAATTCTTTACATTTTCTCTCTTTTCAAATAGAATATTGATTATAAAAATGAAAATGAAAATTTCTATTTTATAAGAATTATAATCAAAAATCGTGTTCATTATAAGTAGTTATCATTATATACAGGTTTAAGACAAATAATAATACAAAGAGTGAATCAAATATTTAATGAACAAGTTTTTTATTTAATCATTTATTGGCTTTTTTCGGTCGAATGCATAAAAGAAGTTATATTTTTTTGAGAGTCAAAAAACTTGAATTTCAATAGAAATATATCAAGTTTATGTTCAGTGGTAGCGTCTCTACTAATCACTATTCTTCAGAATTTGATCAGTTTCCGCACTTATTAACCATTCAAACCAAATAAACTACCCCTCAGTTCAGTCAATTAAATCTTATGTATATTTCTGTAATACTAACGTTTCAAATTTATAAATTTATTACAGGTTTATCATTATCATTATTATAGTTCTTAGGAATTGTCTTCAATTTAAGGACCAAATCATTACTTCGAAACATGGTTTGAATTGTGAGAAATAAGTCTTTAGTAAGAAATCAGTTCTTTTGTTTAAATAAACTTTAACTCAAAACAACTTTTCCAATGATCTGATTTGCACTTTATTTGTAAGATGAATGGACAAAAATCAAATTATTTAAACTCCATTCTTAATGAGTAAGTTTATTTGGTCATTTGTTTTAGTGGTGTCTGGACTATAACTTACAAACCATATCAATTAAAACATACTAAAATAATGTATGGTTAAAATGCAATCAAATACACGTCCAATAATACCATATTGAGAAGAATCACCACAAAAGAGGACAAATGTTATTTCATACCCAAACTCAACTGACCAGAGCCTGAGTGGTAACATATGAGACATTCTCCTTCACCAACTAGTCTTTAGGTGAAATTTGAACTAAACCAATGAAAACTGTATGTAAATAATACCCCAAACAGTCTTACTATTTATTTTTCTTTCTAAATAATTAGTCAATAAGTTTACAATTATTCTAAACGCTCAATTCCAAAACTATTAAACTAATAATGTTTTACAATATATGAGACTCATATTCCTTGTCTTCATTCAAACAAGTTTTTCAATTTCCATAAATTGATACAAATTTTATTAATTTGTTAAAACAAAACAAAAAAACATCGATTTAATAAATAATCAAAACATAATTTCATTAGAAGACAGTCGAACTCAAAATCATTTGTAATTTTCCAGGAATTAAATTAAGCATTTCTTCAAGTAATGGTAATTCTTCTTCAAATTGATTTTTATGCTGTGGATTTTGATTGAGATAATCCCTAACCTTAACATAATATTGTTCACATTGAGACCAATTTTTAAGTTGTTCTCTCGGATCGACTGTTATTAACTTTGATAGAAGTCTACCAATTGAAAAATGACACAAAAGAATGGGTCGAACGTAATCTTCAGGCAATATTTGCGGCAAAGAGTTTGTGGACTTTTCGTGAAAAGTCTTAATGAAATTATTGAAATGCAAAATAGCTTTCAAAATAAGTAAATTGATTTTTTTAGCGGCCGGTAATCGTTGTTCTTCTTCCTTATCATCCATTAGACATATCTTCAATTCAACCATTTGTGAATAGACTTCTCCCAATTCGAACATTAATTGTCTGCATTGAGCCATAAAATGTTTAGGACTTATTTCTTTGAGTAGATCTTCGAGTAAATCGATTCTCCTTTTATGCATTTTGCACTGTCTCTCATAATCCGAATCAAATGGTATTAAATGTTGAAATAATTTGCTCTGATCTTGAATGCACTCAATATAATCAGACGCTCTTTCGTTTAGAGTGTAATAACTCTTCGCTTCATTCAAACAATTGATCGCATATTTGAATACAAGTTTTGCTTCATCTAAATTTGTGACAGGAAATGATGGCATCGTTTTCTCGAGTTCTTCTACTTCGGGATCATTTAAGAGATAAGGCCTTAAATTGAAACAAATAATAATTTTGAAAAATATGTATATAAATGTGAAAAGTAATAAATACAAACCTAAACGTATTATCTGAAGATTCGGGCAATTTATTAATTCTCAATGCATTGGCAGACGATTCCAATAACATTAGACTATATTTAACGACAATTCTATTCAAATCCGCTAAACCTTTATTAAACTTTTCGCTCTCAAAATCAGAATAAGTGTTCATAACTTTTTTAGCGCAACAAATATGATGTTTCGCTGCATTGAAATCACCGTTAATCGCAAAATACTGTGAAAGTGTGGCCGCGTTTAGAGACCAATCGACGCAATCATACAATTGATCATTAGTTTGAATGCTATTATATTGTCGTTTGAGAGTTGAGTGACAATAAACCGCTGATTTGCTGTTTTCTCCCATTTTTTCATAAGTTTGAGCCAAAAAATAAAGTGTTAAAGTATGAGCTTTTTCAAGATTTTTCACACCATTATTACTACTATTATTAGCTCTTTTGCTAATATTTTGATCACTTAAAGGATCGATTGTAAAGACATCCATAAAGTCAAGTAATAATGGCTTCAAATGATCTTCACTTTTATTCCAATAATTGTATGCATTTTCGGCTTCTTTTAGATAATTGAGTGCTTTCTCGTAATCACTTCTCGAACACCAGATATAACCGAATTGATTGTTAACCAATACTTTCAATAGAGTTAACGATAATTTATATTTATTATTATTATTAATATTTTCATCATTTAATAAATTAAGACATAAATTAAAGTGTTTTTCAGCGTTTACCACATCTTCTGTTTCGATATCAATTGATCCCAATTCGTAATTAAATAATAATTTCAATAAAAGACTTGAATTTATTTCATTATCTTTTGATTCGTAATAATCATTGAATTCTTTCAATCGTTCCAATAATTCAATTAATATTTCTTTTGCCTTATATTTAGACTCAAAAGGCTTTGAAATAGAATTACTTTCACTTTCAGTCAATTCCTTTGCAGACAAGTATTGTTTGTGAAGGCTTTCAATCCATTCTTTAAATGATGACATTTTAGTTCATTTAAATCTAAATCTAAATTATTTTTCAAAAACTAAAACATTCGACGAATAAGTTTTTATTTACCGGTTGTTTATGTTCAGAAAGTGCTAAAAATAGGGGTTTTTGGAAAAAACATTAATAATGTATAAAGTTATTTGGTTTCACTTTTCAAACATTACTTTATTTATAGAAAGTCTTAATTTTTGTTTATATTTCCAAATTTGGTGTTTACGTCAATCAAATGCTAATTAAATTGTTTTGAATTACTATAAAATGTTTAAAATTAGAGAAACGAATACTGAAGATGAAAATGATTCAAATAAAGTAAGTCTTAAATCATTAATTATTAGTTAACTTTAATTATAGTACTTATTATTAACTAAATATCGATGAAAAACATTAATTTTTCTGTCAATACATTAGTGAAAGATTTTTGGAATAACTTTTATCGTAAATATGAATAATTGATAATATATTTAGCATTCAATTGATTTGAATTTTAGACCCGAAGCAAGTATTTCATCGCCGGCTCGATATTGAAGAACAATAAAAGTGAAACTTCGGATACATTAAAAACTTCGACAACAGTTGAGAAACCAAATGATAGTCAAGAAACTATTTCTTCGAATTCATTTCCATCTTCTTCTCAAACATTAACAGAACCGAAAACTTCATCGAAAAGTAGTGAACAAACAAAACAGACATTAAAGACAACCGAATCTATTGTTGAAAACAATTTGACATCAATAGTGAGTAGAAAGCCAGTAATTGTTGGAAATGCTATTTTAGTGAATCCAAACCAATCACAAAATAAATTATTAAAACATTTACGTTTCAACGCATATGAAATCACTGAAAGTATATCTCCAGCACATTATGTGATGTTTAACTCGTGTTGTGCTATATTTTTAAGTCTTAAATATCACGTAATTTATCCCAATTATATTTATGACAAATTGACTGAACTAAGAAATGCCTATCAATTAAAAGTATTACTATTAATGGTGGATCACATTGAGTTTGAGTCATCACTTAAAGAGTTAACAAAATTAGCCATAAGAACAAATTGTACATTAATGTTGTGCTGGAGTTATGAAGAGGCGGCTCATTATCTCGAAAGTTATAAACAATTCGCTGAAAGATCTCCTGATATAATAATGGGTAAAATCAATAATAATAATGATGTTAAACAAACTGCATATCAATGTTTGATCGAAGCTTTGACTTCAGTCAAGTCTATCAATAAAACAGATGCCGTTTCGTTGATCAGTATGTTTGACACCTTTGAAGATATAGTTAAAACAGATGAGGAAGAGTTAACTATATGTCCGGGAATGGCATCACTCAAAGTATGTCTTTATATCTAAACATCAATTTCTAATAAATAACTAAATATTATTTTTAACCCAAATAATAGGCTCAAAGATTACGTGAACTGCTTTACAGACCTTTCATCAGAAATGAATAGTTTAATGAATGCATTTTGAATTATTTACTTTTTATTCAATTCTTTTTCTAAAATTTGTATTCTTTTTAATAAATCGAGATTTTCTTTTTGAAGTAAAACAACTTTTTCAATACATTTATCTTTATTTTCAAAATCAATTTTATTGCTATTAATTAAATAAGTTTTGTTGATCAGTATTCCTGTTTCGACAAATAATTCATTCAAAAATGTTTGATAACCGAATGGAGTCAACTCTCCATAAAAGTAATTGGTTTCAATGCTATCCCATTTATCTCTATATTTGCGATCCAAATGTGGATAAATAAATGTTTGCTCTAAAAACAAATCAAGAATTAAATTGACTTAAATATAAAACCAACTGAAATGAGAAAACTAACCACAACCAAAATTAGATGCGAAAGTTATTTCATATTTACACTTTTCTGGTTCACTAATATTGATCACTTTATTCTCTTCATCGCATATAAATATCATTCTCGCACTCCTTTCAAGTTTTTCGTCACTAAATGCCGGAAATTGAAAAAAGTTATTAATTTTGAGAAAAACATAAGTAAACATCTTAAATACCAATCGTCTCCGTTGTAATACATTAATGAATCGAAAGTATTGTTAACAACTTTCCATTCCTTCCAAATGCCAATAATGCCATTATATCCAATTCCATTCCATAACCTTTCGTGTTGAGTAATATTATCAAAAGGACATACTTTATAATTATATTTATCAGTCGAATGAGTAAAACATTGTCCCACTAATTGACGCAAATCTGAGGGACCGCTAAAGTTCGATGCATTAGTTTTACTCCTTTTTATTTCATGGGAATTGTGTGTCAACTCATTTCTATAAATAAATTATAGGTTTAAATTTGTGGGCTCTTAACTATTTGAGCGCATGTTTATTACCTCAAAGTCGTCGACTCTTTAATTATTTTTACGTTTACCAAAAAAGATGACGACAGACAAAAACTGAACAATAATATAAGTGAATGAAAATGCATACTATGTGACCATTAATTAAATGCAAAGATATTCAGATCATATTCAAGTGATCTATGAATAAATCGATAAAGATTTAATTGAGGCAAACATTTGAAAATCATTCAATTGAGAAATCAATTATAAGCTTTGAATTAAAGGCAAAGCTAATTATTTTGGAGTCAATCGTTAGCTTCAGAATAATAAAGAAATCAACACAATTATTATGACAAGAGGTGTCATTATATTAGTTCACATCATAGGCTAATAATTAAAAGATTCTCCATTTCATTCAATAAATATAAGTTAAAATAACGAGTAAATATTCTTACCTTAAAACGTGAGTAATAGATGAGAAACTCCTATAAGAACATGAAATACAATCAAAGGTCAATTCAATTCAAGTGGTGATAAAAAAAAGTTAGTAAATAAGATAATTCAGTGCTAGCAATTGGTTATCCTCATACGTATTTATTAATACAATAAGGAGGTGTCCTAAGTTTGTCATCATTTCAATTCATTTATTTTAATATTTAAATATAAATCATTAAAACTCACCGTTTATAAGGTTAACAAATCTCATGTTCGTGTTTAAAAATCGGATTATAAACTGAAACGAAAAATTGTTAACTTTAATCCTCTGATCGCTACATATTTTTAAATCAAATATTATATATTTCAGATATTAAACATTGATTATCCGCATAATATATTAGAAGGTGTCCTAAGTTTGTCATCATTTTAATTAATTAAATCTTAATAATTAATCAAATATTTACCCAAATCAAGTTCGAGTCAGTCCTTCATTGTATGCATATTTCGAATCTAGAGATATAAATAAACAATTAGATGCCAATTATAGACTAATTGTGAATTTGATTAAATATAAGATTAATCAGAAATAGCGATAAATCAAATAATTTCATAAGAGGTGTCAGAATCACTAAATTCATCACATTTTAAGAGTAATTATTAAAAGGCATGAATAAGTTTAAATTACCTCAAAGTGTTGGCATTGCAAACGATCTAAAAGTAGAAAACAAAATGAATACTAAGATAGTAGTGCTTTCACTCAATTATTCAATTAAATAACTTAAAAATGAATATTCAGATGTATAGAACGATATATAATTTCGTCCACAAGAATGTTCAGGACTCTAGCCTTGATCATCATTAATAGTTATAGAGTCGAACATAAAGCTCAAGTATAAAATACCTTTCAATTCACTGAAAACCATTGAAAAGATGACCCACAGATCAATTCTACTGAAGAAAAAACTACTTTAGAACTAAACACTTTCATAGTTAATAATAAATAATTAAATTGTTCATCAGATAGGAGTTAAATAACATCAAAATATCAGAGACTCTAGTCTGTGATCATCATTAAAAAGTATTAAAAATTTAAATATTAGTTACTGTAAATTATTCTCACCTTTAATGAAATGAAACGAAACATTTCGGCTTTAAATTCATGGCAGACCTTAACCAAAAAATTAAAATTTATAATTAATATTATACAAAAATGTGTTAATGAATATATTATTTAATATAAAAGCAATTCAGACGCTATCAGACAGCCAAGAATTACATCAAAAAATATCAGTTTTAGTTTGCGAAACCTTTTTCTTGTCTTTCATCACTAGAATCTCATTAAAACTAAACGCAAGCCTTTAATGCATGTGATAATAGATATCATTCATATTACTGATCGTTAATTACAACTAAAGAAAATGACTTACATTTCTTTTCAACTTCTCTAACAATTCCTTTAAAACCAAAAACCGTTTCCAACTCTAAAATAATTATAAATAAATTTAATTTTCATTCTTTAATAAAGAGAATTAATTGCAATAATAAATTGAATCCTCAGACAAATGCCTCGATTGGTCTGCAAAGAGTGAAGTTACGAATGATACCAAAAGACACCAAAAAATGATGATCTTATAGGAAATCAAATCGAATTATCTTAAGACTCGTCATCGAATCATCAATGGATTCAACTATTTAACAATTATAACTCAATTCATTGCAAATCAGTTATACCTTTTGATGAGCAGTAAATCAATTTACTCTCAATCCCAACAATCAAGTGATGACTCCTTTGCCACGTGTTTAACATACTTTCAATAGCTATCAATTTATAGTCTTAGCTCTACTTCTCTTCCATCGAATCATTCAATTTATTATCTTTTAGTCTTACAATTGCTAAAAGAATGTTAAAAATAACAAATCAGTCGATTCAACGCCTAAACAAAATTGTGAATAAAAGAAAATTTTAATTGATTTGAAGACAAAGAGTTAACAATATTTCTATTATAATAACTAAATAATCGAATTATTGAATGAATGGTATTTTTATTCCTCAGACAAATGCCTCGATTGGTCTGCAAAGAGTGAATATTACGAAAGACTCGCAAACAAACTAATGAAACATCGATTGATATTCCATTGTCTGAAATATGAATCAATTCCTAATAATCTTAAGGCTCGTCATCTAATCATCATTGGTATCATTCATTCAATAAGTATTAGGTTTTAATTGAGTTATCAATAAACATATCATTCTATGTAAAACTTAAAATCAAAACTCAATTTAAATCAAATTTAACTTTAATACAAATCATTAAAAGGCTAAACAAAGAAATAAACCTAATATGAATTGAAGCTCAAATATCTCACTAATTGCTAAAAATTGAATTAACTAATTAATAATATTAATACCTTTTATATTATTTATAATTAAGTACTTATAGTATAACTTCAATTAATTTATACAATAACTAAAACGAATCATAGATATTTAGTTTAAGACAAAAACTTTTCAAAAATTAAGATAAAATAACACGTGTTCTACAGCCGAAGCGATCGGAAGTTGAACTGAAGAAAAGACAAAATGCTGTTTCACTTTTACTCACATTTATAGTCATTCATAAGTTGTCATACATTAAGTACGTTTAATATTTAAAATATCCGGTCATATTTTCTTCTGCACTTCATTTGATCCCATCTTTGACCACATTTTTTAAACAACATAAATATAAAATATAATATTTTATTTGTTAGAATATTCAAAAATTGAATAAAAAATTGTTCAAAAATAAAGATCTAAAGGGAAAGTTTATTAAGAGTGGGTTAAATTCATCAATTTTTAAAGTATGAGATGGGGGTCAAGAAAATATCAGTTTAAAAGAACATCATTAAAAACTTTCATAGGATTAGTGAACATGTGATACGTTTTCGAAACATCGAATAAAAACCAACTTTTTAAGAACTCTAAGTTTCGGAATTTTCTAAGAATAATAAGAATTCGACTCATTTTGTCTTATTATTAATCAATTAAAAGCAATGATAAGGTATTTATTGAATGTTTAAAACAATGTTAGTTTTGAATACAATTAAAACTTTGAATTGAAAGATAAATCATTTGAATGAATAGGTGTTGGTTTGGATTCAATAAAAATCGATTTCTGTTTAAATCTAAAATACAAACAATTCCTAAATATATTCAGAATTCATTGTCCAATAATATCGATAAGAATAATAGTAAACTGAATAATATTAATAGTGATTTAGTCTCTCCTTCACATCCATTCTCTAATTTACGATTAATTAAATTTGCAAAACATGAAAACGAATCAAATTATGAAAAAGAGTTTAGAATCAAAAGAATAAAACTTCAGGAATGGAATCATAACTATTGGCTCAATAATAATAACGCCTTCAAAAAGGTTTACTCATTATTATCAATCATATCATTATTAACTTTGAATTCAATGCAAACCTGAGTTATAAAACTTATTAAAACTAATTCAGTATTAATTTAAATATAAATAATAGTCTAAATTAGAGTTAATTTTATATTTTAAGGAAAAGTCAGAATTCATCGAAAAAGAGTTAAATGGTTTGAAAAGTGAAGAATCGTTTAAACCTTCGATTTCTTATGAAGAATTGTCGCTATTTTATAAACGCTTTCTCGACCAAAATCATCGAAAACATATGACTTACAACTTGTGAGCATTTTATAATAATTTAGAACTAAAGCAATGATTCAAATGTTTTCTCTTATTATATTTCAAAATATAGTGAATGGTATAAAAGACACACAAGTCTGTTATGGCCCGCAATTGTTGTATTAATTTTACGTTTGAGAAGAAAATTGTTTTGAGAGTTAGGGATGTATTGAATAAATTGATTTAATATAGAAAACAATATTGTTTTTGAGCTAATTTTTTAATTATGAGAAAAAGTGAGAAAATGATCAATTAATTAATTATATAATGTGTGCGTCTGTAAAAACTGTCTGAAAAACACCTTAAATAAAATTCTAGTCATTTATATTTAATTAATAAAAAGCTGCGACCAATTCATACATCAAATAATTTATAATACAATGATTCTAATTGTTAATTAATAAATAATTGGCAGGAATTTAGATAAAAACATGCCCACTATTACAATATATTTATGAATTGTTGAATAGAAGGCCCCATAATATATACGGATTGATTACCATTAAGTTTATAACTAATTACTCTTAATTAATGCATAAATACATGTACAGTAAAGTAAATTAAACAACTTTAAAGTCTCAATCATTTCATTTTCAAATTAATTGACGTGCAATTTATGCATATTATAATTCATTCAAATTTAACTAAAATTCTGAGTTTAATGAATTAATTAAGGAATCAGTAAATGAAAAATGAATTAATGAATAATTTGTTAATATTTAAATTCTTTTAGTTTTAGAATTTTGTTAATTAAAAAGCGCACAATTTTTGAAAAAATTTAAAGTATTGTCTTTTGTATTGCTTTTAAATTTTTTTGACGATTTAGACATTAATGATGGGGTTTATAAGCAATACTTTGTGTGGGAAGAATCAGATTCTGTGGTGAGACCGCATAGTCACCAATCATTAAACTGTTATTAACTGGAAAATTGGCTGAATTAAGGACTGAAACTTGAGGAGTATTTGGAAAGAGTGACGGAGATATACCGCCACCGATAGAACTTGTGGGCACTGCAGCTGCAACTGGAGTGATGCGAGTGTGAGGACTCGTACGACTTGTAGCGTTAGGACTTGGAAGAGATCCTAAATTAATCATTTGTGACGAATGTATTCCTAGACTCAGATTCGCATTTTGCTGGTGTTGGTTATGGTGTTGATTGTGATGCTGATTGTGATGTTGATTGTGGTGTTGGTGTAAACTATTGGTCTGTAAATGCATGTTATTTATCTCAATTACTGGATTCACTTGAGAAGTATTGCCATTCATTACAACCACACCATTCAATACATTACTTGTTGTTTGTGTATCGAGTGTTTGCCAATACTGTTCACTCGGAGACGTTTCATTACATCCGGGGGGAGGTTGTGGTGGTTGTCCTGTATATCTGAAGTATGGATTCTTCAAATCTAATGAATTAGAAGCTCTTTGACCAACACAACCTTCAGCAGCATTGGCTTCAACATAAAGTTCAATATCAACGTTATAACTCTGCCTTTTATTAGATGATAAAACTACGCGACCCAACAGTGTTTGTCCTCTTTGAAGAAATAGTGGCGAATCGATAAGACATCGAACCTTTTTGAGAATAATATTTTAATTAATTAAAGTTTTAAATGTAATAACTATTGAAACAATTGGATCAAAAGAATATATAATTGTTTAATACCTGATACCAGTGAGTGAGTGGTTGTGTGGGAGATGTTGAGAGCCAAACAGCCTGTTGTGAACCAAAGAAGGCGACGTCAAACCAAAAAGCGAGTCCATGCACTTCATCGGTTTGATGCATAACAAAACTAATTGGTATATCTATTCTGTGTAAGTCTTTTTCAGATGCTTTTGTGAAGTCAACGCTATAGCGATATGACTTTGCAGTACAGATCCGAACATCAAAGGTGTCGACAACGGGCTGATAAAAGTATTCTTGAAGTGCAGCACTTCTTAGACTTGTGAGATCTACTCCATGAAAGTTTTGTTGGAACCAAAAATTGGCTTTTGTTAGCTTTAGAAATAGGATAAACATAATTATTATAAACAATACATGAATTTATTTAAAGGTAATCAGAGATGAGTAATGATTATAAGATGAAAACCTGTTCAGTATAAAGTTGTGCGTCATTGAAAGGCGCGATATGAAGATCTCCTCTGCTCGGAAACATTTTTCCATTAGGTTTTAACCACTTCTTCGCGTGTAAATAGGTTTCGAGCATTCTTTCATTGAATAACATATAACCCATTGGTTCAGATATAATGACGTCAACAGTTTCCGAGAGTTGAATTTCTTCAATTTTTCCGGGAATGACAACAATTCGATCATTAAGTTTATTGTGATAGACGAGTGTCTCTGCGTGTTTAGCCATAGAACTGGCCTCAACTGCATATACTTTTCGCGCTCCGGCCTGTGCGGCAAAGAATGATAATATTCCAGAACCTGCGCCGACGTCTAGAACTACTTTATCTTTGAAGTCATCAATATTTGCTAAAATAGCTCTTTGATAAGTAGAGGTTCGGATGTAGTCCTGCATCATATTCTGCTGTTGAGATAGATATCCATAGAATTGGAAGTATTGAGAAGCAGAGGCTTCGTCTGTTCGCTCAGAAAATACTGACACTTTTCGACCATATTTGAAATCATAAACCAATTTATTAAAAATGGTTAAATCGTTGTCTTTATTATTACTCCCAATAGTCTTACGATAAATATTAAACAACAAAAGTGTTGTCTTTTCATTGTCTGTAATCACAAAACCATTTTTGCCAAAGAGAGCAGTTTCTGAGTCTTTGAATATTTGGATATCACATAAAGAATGGTCACGTATTTCATGAGGTTTACATCGAAGTAATAGATTATCACTTTCATCAATAACTTGAAGAACTATTGGTTGAGGAAAACGTTTAACAAATGTGAGACTGTCTTCACTCAATTCATTAATGATCACCTCTTCAAAAATGACAGCCATTTCTCAATCTTATCTTTTTTATTATCAATAATACGGATAAAGATATTAATTATTTTACAGATATTGATATCAATGTTATTATTATTATTGTTTACGATATTTATATTATAACTAATTCTAATCACACTAAGCATGGAATGAATTTTTCTTTTATTGTTTTAATTATAACTTTAAATTTAAATATCAATATGTTTTTAACATTACTGTTAACGTAATATCAAATTCAATGCTTGCCGTCAACAATGACATTGATTTACAGTTTACGCTATTTTTAATTATGATTTTCGTTAATTTGATTCAAATTCAAATTTTACTAAACAGTTAAATTCAGTCAATATTCACCATAAGATTGAAAACTATTTAAGTTATAAGATATAGTTTAAAATATTATTAACAATTTATTTCTATTTAAATTCATTAATGAGGTATTACTGTATTAACTAAACTCCGGTTTTTTCATTTCATGAATAGAAAAAAAAATTGAAAAGTGTATTAACAAAAGCATCGGAGAGAGAGCGTAACTATTTTCCCTATACTTTCAATAAGACATTCAGTTTTAGCCTAACGAGTAAGAGTTGACTCAATAGTTAAAGTACGCAAACTTTACAGTTTAACCACATTTTCAAAAATTAATTCAAACAATACATTCAATTAAATGTTAGGCAAATTATGATTAAGAAAAGGTACCAAAAAATGAAGAATTTGATTGTGACAAATAAGTTATTTTAAAAAATATAGAATTTTAATTATCACAACTGATCTCATACCGAAACTGAGGTTTAACTGTATAATTCATAAAAAGTTAATACAATAGGAGACCGCAATAGAAATGAATTTGAAGGGAGCGTTCGCTTTACGCCCCGGCCTATTGAAGTCGCGTCATATGTGTAAAAAGGCTTTTATGAGATACTAGCTTATATATGACGAGGCTTGAGGAGAAAGGGCATTAAAGAACTGAATGGTGCCTAATTATTATATGCAATAGCTATGAATTTGTATTGTCCTCTCTTCACAGTCATCACAACATTTGAGTTAACAACACATAAAAACAGACTCTTTTCAAATTTCAATACTAGACTGCGCTGTAGAAAGAAATATACTTCAATTCATGTAAAAAACACTCCCACTTTCTCTAATGCCCTTCTCCTCAAACTCGTCATATATGAGTGGGATTACGATATATAAGTCCTGACGTTTTAAAGAGATCAGAACCCCCTGTATTTTTTCCCAAAAGCTTATGCACAATTGGTCTATGAATACTACTGATTGACCAATTGTGTATCAGTTATTAGGGATAAAATTCAGGGGATTCTTATCTGTTTGAAACGTCAGGACTTTTTTTATTTAGAAAGAGCCGGCATTTTGATTCACATTACAGTCGATTTGATGAGAAGTGATGGCTTCAGAAGGCGATCTTAACGTAGATAGTATTATATCACGTCTTTTAGAAGGTTTGTCTCATTTATTAATCGCTATTTTTTAGTTATTTGTCTATTTTTTCGAATTTTATTTTATATTTTTCTAAAATTAAAAGTTGCAAAAAAATGATTGTAAATAATAATTGAATTTTTTATATGTAAAATATGTCACAACAACTCAATAACGTTTTCAGTCATTGTCTTCACATTTATTTATACTTATTTATTAGTTTAATAAAATTGATTTATTAGTTATGGATTTGTTTTGAATCATATTTTATTGATTGTGTTTTCTATCTATTTATTGAAGACATTAATAGAAGTGATATCAATATTTAGTTACCAGACATTCATATGATTTATGACTACGTTTTGCCACTTATTATAGTGAATAACACTGCAGAAAAGCACTCTTTTTTGTTAATGTCTTTTCCCTCACAAAAGTCTTAATAAAACTCACTATTAGTTATTCTTTTCATTTCTTTATTTCCTATTATTTGCAATAATATTAATGCCAATTAACTATATTGTAAATAAAATAGAATTTGAAAGAAATTGAAGACATTATCATTGAATTGATAGAAAGCTTACTTCATATACTATTTGTTTTTCCATTTGAAACAATTTTATCAGAAGAATAAGTTTAGTCCAGCTTTTGATTTGAGATCTTTTGCTATCAATTATTATGGAAATAATTTATTCTTTAAATAGGTTTTATTCTCTATTAAACACTTGTCTCTAACATAATAAAAATCTAAATCTTATCTCAATATAAAATAAAAGTTACATTTTTTGTTCATTATCTCAAACTTATTAATGATAATTATTTGTAAAAAGATATTACATTTTGATCAAACCTAAGCATAATTTTATGAATGATTTGGCATTTATTTTATAATTAACTCTTTTAAATGCATTCAAATGTTTCTAATGTTTGATTTTATGGACCTTTTTATCAATCCTTACAATCAATGATACGCTCATTAATTGATTTGATTTTTATTCGATTTAATTATAATATAAAAAAATTGATGTAAAACATGTTTTGGTAATAAAACTACTGATTCTAATGGCTTGTCTTCGATGACTGATGAGAACAAGTCTTAGTTATATTACTCCTATTGAAAGCTTAATATTTTTCATATTCTTTCTATTGAGTCATTATTTTATTTATCAAATGTTTGCATAAAAAGATGAAATTAATATTATATGCAATTTGTAGGAAAATATACCGGAATCTGGTATTAAGTCTTTCATTAAAAGGAAATTAAATTCCTTTATGTCTGTGAACACACTCAACAACATATTATAGGAATTTATAAACTGTTTATAAAATAATTTTAATTTATTTGCAATTCTGGGAATCATAACTCATGATAAAATGTTCGTCATATTTATTGACAATATTTTGCTTATTTATAAAATTAGTAATAATAGTCTCTATCCTTGATGTGATACTCTATTCTCTGTTTTATATCTATCGCTATATTAAGTCAATTAATGTATTATTCAGTAAATTTCGCTTAGAATTGGAGTCAATACTGAATTGATTAACTCCTGACAATTGCCACTCAACTCATTCATTGAAAGCAACCGATAAGAAAATAAACCAAATCGAAAGCAAAACTGTTTTACTGTTAGAAAGTTTTAGTAAATTATTCCAATAATGTTTGCTTTCACTTAAATAGCATTTGAGACAAAGATTGACTGGAAGGCAACCAAATATCGTATTCATAAATCGTATCTCTTCTGTACTAATATTCAAACCAGTAGTGATGCTATATTTCCTTTTTTACATTATTTACATTTAATGCTTAATCAATATCTAATGAATAATGAAAATGAGTTCAGTTTTCATTTATAGCCAATACAGTAGAGAACTATTCAGTCTATATTTAAATTTTTATACAATTTCAATGACTGTCAACTATTTAATCCTCAATTACACTAAATTACACTTTATATAAATAGTTAATTGGGAGCAAATTCTTATAATTATTTTATTATTATTTAAATGAATTTAAGTTAAGGCTCTTATTGAAGATGTGAAAAATATGGGCTAAGAGTTATATTTACATACAGTTTGAAATATATGCGCAACTTTGACATTCATTTCAATGTAGACTCTTTTCAGTTAGTTTTTACGAATATCTTTCTAAAGGATTTGTCATCGAAATTGAAATTTTCTCTCCCTTAATATAACTTATTTATAGATTAAGTAAAGCGAATGTCATTTTTCTCAAAAGTTTTCAATACTAAAGTTTCGATACATTTTGCAATCAAAGCATTTTTTTAAAACTTTAAAATGTTCAGGAATTTAATTTATGAAATGAAACTCAATATAATTAGAGTAAAAACAAAATTATAGTGACTTATATTTAAACTCAAAAGTCTTTAAATATGAGATTGAGTTTAACCTTTACAACAGTCTTTGCATACCGTTAGTTAATATTCAAAACACTTGACAAGAGATATGCCTTTATAAGTACAAAATCAACACTTCTGTGCGATATTTTTTTTTTCCATTACTCGAAGGTTTACTCATGTTTTTAGGCTTTCAACAGCTTTTTAGCATAATTTCTTTCTGTATAACTTCATTTATGGCCTTCAATAAAGTCATACATTGATTCATAATTTATTAAAAACTATGTTAAAACAGTAAAAAAATGCTTCAACTCTTCCATTAATGATTATTGAACTCATGCATTGAACACAAAATAGATTAGAATAATGAAGTTTCCAAAAAGTAATTCATTTAATTGCACTTTTAATTACAAATAAGTTGTTGATTGCTTTTTCTTCTAT
>JAQFXV010000650.1:0-19563 GCA_034694065.1 Camisia spinifer
AGTTAATCTGCAAGCTTTTCTCGGCGTGACTGTACGTCTGTCAACGGCTAATTTGAGCCCATATTTATTAGTAGGCATCAAAATATTTGAAATGCCGTTTATATACTGTGCACTTTGAAATCTTTTCAAAATGCACTTTCGGTTTCGGCTTTCGGAGGTTTGATTACTTTGATTGTGATTTGAAATCACATTTTAGTCAGTTTTGAGTGATATTTATTCTGAAACTAATCTACTCGTAGATAAAAGACAATCGAATTCGACAACTATTCGAATCAAATGAAAACAAATTTAAATAAATTATGGACTTATATTGCGTTTGAATTATTATTAATCTTGAATTTACTTTTGTTATAATTACTGACAGAAAAATAATAATTTCGTTGAAAACATTTTCGGATTCTCCTTTCACTAGAGGGAGATCTTCTTCTGGATAAATATAAAGATAAACTTTTAAACTTTTCCTCTTTTTGAAGACGAACCGACCGGTTCTCATGAATATTGATAACAGGAAAAAGATTAAGTTAAAAAAGTTGAAAAATATTAATTAAAAGCTAAGGCTTTGAAAAAAAAGTTACAAAAATTCAAAATAAGATTGAATTTTCAGAATAAAAGAACATTAACTTTGATGATGACATTTGGCATTTGTGTGATAAGTATTTAGGGGACAATAATGTTTTAGTTAATGAGATTCAAAATAATATATTTTTATTATTGAAATGATTGGAAAAATCAAGTTATTCTCAACGTCCAGATTAATGCTTAAGTGAAATCTACATAATGTAAAAATATTTCTAAAAATATTATATCAATTGACCATTTGTTTGATAGCAACAAAATTCTAATCTAATCTATTCATCAAATTCAGCTCAATTGCCGATAACTTCAGATATTCTAAATTTTAAGTTCGATCTGAAATTTGAACTTCGTTTCTATTAAAGTAAAGTCATTTTGAAAATGAAAAATTATTTTCCAACTCATTTATATAGATTATAAAGAGATTTCAAAAACACTTAAAATTCAGTACCGGTAGAAAAAGAATGATTACTCGAAAACATTGAAATACTTCTGTAATAGTCATCTTTTATCCATAATAATAACTTGAATACAGACATAAATAAAATAAGTTGTCCGTGAAATAAATGACTCAATAAATCAAATCAAATTTATATTGAACTTGCGATTTATGAGTCATACTGAGAACGCCTTTCAAATAATGCTTGTAATTGTCAGGGTTTCAAATTTGTGTAAAGGTTTTCGAAATAGGAATCTTATTCATCCTCGAAATAAGTATTGTTTTTCTCTACTTTTCTAACAAAGTTAATGTTTGAGAATGTTTTAAGTCTTCGATTTTACACAAAAGTGGTTAAGGGAAATAAATTCTTCGAAAATCAAATGTTTTAAATCTCATTTTAATGATAGCTTCAGTCAAATAGAGAATTAATAGTTTTTGAATCTGTGAATTGATCAGAAAATACTGATAGTATCTGAATATTATAGAGAAATAATGAATTTTTGTGATAAATAAACAGCTTCAGGTTCGAGTTGGGCAGCATTACATTTATTTATTTGAAGTTACCATTAAATAGAAATTACAAAAAATGTTATCACTTAGAAACCAAACATCATGTGCAGACAATTAACACGTTAGACTTACTTCTCTATATGAATGATTTACTTTTCATTTTATGGTTTTTAATTCATAGATAACAGGAAATCATAATTGCATAAAATAGTTATCAAATTCAGCATTAATTGTTATTTATAAAGACTTCCCATAATTATATAAATTCCTAGCAATGATTCACTATAATATCATATCAAAAAGAATACTAGTGTCTAAACTTAAATATTTTTTATTCACAAATTTTTAAATTCAATGAATTTAGCTGTCATTACTCTATTTGAAAAATTTCTATTTCTCAAGTCTTAACATTTTTTCTGGATTTAATGCTTAAATGAAGTCTAAATTTATTTAATCATTAAAATAGAAGTGAAACTCATTAGCGCAACAATGAATTCAATGCACACTACCTGTTAATTACAGAGACGTGATATAATATAATTATGTTTTTTGGTTTGATTTGAGATAATATTATGTTTAATTTTTTTTATAACACTGTTAAATCAATGTTAATACAACTCTTCTGTTGAATAAGTTATACGCAATCAAATACAAACTAATTTTGTTATCAAATATAAAATCCAGTTTCGGTTCACTTATCTTTATTAAGCGATATTTTTTAATTCCAATATTTTGCCAGAATTTGTCCACTTTATCCCACTTTTAAAATTGTATTAAATCGAATTCATATCTTTAGTTTATGATCGAGAAAACAGAGGTTTATTTGAAAACATCTTATCCTATTATTGCGATACACACTAAACAACTTGATTTAATTGCTAATTATGTAAAAGTTTCCGTATGGGTGAGGGTTCTGTACAAAACATTTATTGGTTGAACTTATGATTGTGCGGTTCTGTATGATTAAAAGGCATATAATTAATGGAAACGCATCTTCCATGAAATGCTATAGAATATTAGTAAAAGAAATAAACAAGAGCTTGTGTCTTAAATTAGGGATTTTTGATAATGTTTATCTCGAGTTTATCTTTATATGACTTTCCGCTTGTACTTTATCTGAACTAAAACTAATTAAGGCTTAAATAAAATGATCACAAACTTAGAAAAGATTGAAGTCGTAAAAGAGTAAATAGGTTTTTTATTGAGTCTATTTATTAGAGTGAAGTTGTTTCAAACTTAGCTTAAACTAAAACATTTCAAAATTAGTCATCGCTAATAAACTAATGCTAATGATTCTGATTTTGATAAAAGTGATGGAAACAGAATTTTGATTGAATGAGGGCTGAAGTATTTGCAGAATCATAAATAGATGTGTGATATCTAAGCAATGCTTGGAATTAAGAGCTATATCTTTATTGCACTCGCGCTTGCATTTCATGCATTAGTTAACTTTTTTTTGCGTGTAATGCTTTAGGTTTGAAATATCTCAATAATTATAATTTATGATAATTTCATTATTAAAGTTTGTCAACTTATTGTAATTTAAAACAATTCATTCTCATTGAGTAATAAGAGTGTCAATAATTATTTGTTTCACACTCAATGAGATTCCTATCATTTTTATTTAGTTGTTGTATGAGTTTTGTTGAGGTAAAGTTTTACAGATTTGATATTTATTTGTGAGGCTTTATTTGATAAGATTTATGACTGAGATTAAGTTCGATCACGAATTGATTGATATCTGAATCAGCTCTGAATAACTTCAAGTACTGACGGGAGAATCTGTCTCAAGTAAGGCAGAAAGTTCTCAAATAGATTTGATTTTTAACTCATTTTGTTTATGGATCAAAGTTAGAACTTTCAATATCAATACTGTCTTAGGAATGATTCACTCACTAAATGTTTCTGATGATTCCAATATGAGTTTAATTATTAATCATGAATTAGTGAAAAAACTTCTGAACCGAAAAAAGTAATTCAAGACAGTATTGATAGTAAAATAAAGTATTTGAAAGAACCTAAACTTCTAACTTTGATAAATAGCGATAAAACATTGTGGTTTAACTTATAAAGTGGTAGAGATAAAATCTACTTGGCAACAATATCTCAAAAGAGAATTTTATACCTTATTTGAGGCATTTATATTCATAATTTGATTGCATTGTTTAACATCTCAACGAGGAAATGCAAAAACTTACCTTTTGATAACTTTCATTTTAATATTTTTTCTCAATTATCAAATCTGAGCTTCTTTTCAGTGAAGTCAAGTTTGAACTGTTGTTCATAAAATACAATATTAATTTGGAAGTTCAGACTTTGATTCAATTATACAAAAGCTATTTCAGTGACAAAAAGTTCTAGTGACTAAACTTAAAAATTTACTAACTTGTAAGTTTTGAAATTGATTTTATCAAATATTCAATAATCGGTTTCATATTAAATCTCTTTTGTATTGAAATATACCTTTTATATTTTGAAGGTTATCAAAGGTAACTTTTTGCATTCCCTCATTTATTTGTTTTAACTTCAATCAGTTTATCATTTGTTTGATATGTTATTTATCGAAAATTAAAAGTCAAACTCATTATACCGTAAAGAGTTTAAAATAGAAATACTTTATAATATATCTTGAATTTACTGCATAATAAGAGTCAATTATTTGCAATTTGTTTACTAATAATTACCTCAATTTCCTGTAATTAATATTCAAATTAAAAGTCGTATAACTTATTGACTTATATTTGGTTAATATGAATCAAATTCATTGAAAACTATTTTAAAAAATTTCAATCAAGTTATAATTGTATTATATTATAAATGCTAAGATTTAATGGTTATTCAAATCTTATAATTAGTAAGAATGGGCTCATTTGAAGGTCATGTACTTCCCGGAACTTTTTTCCTTACATTTGGCATTTGGTGGACTTATTCAATGTTTTGCCGATATTTTAAAGTTTTAATAAAAAGAAGTGTCAAAAAGAATGAGATTATTTACGAATGTACGCCTACTTATCAAAGTTCGTGTTGTCCTAATATACCCATTGAAGGATATGTGAAGGTTTTAACGAATTTCTTACGAAATTGACATAATTTGAAAAGTTATTAAATAAGTTTTAGTCAATTAGATTATTGCGACTTTGATTGGATTCGTATCCGAATGGGTCACTGCTATTGAAGGCGGAAAATTTGTTCATATCGGTAAAAAATTGTCTGATCAAAAATAAATGAATCAAATACTGTATCTTTAAATAAGTGATCTTTTCAACTATAAGGTAATGCACAGCACATGACAATGTATATATTCTTTGGAATAAATGGTGAATATTATATTTTTAAGCACATATTATTCATTAAACTTTATTTTAACTCAAAAATAATTGATAAAATGCATACTTTAGAGCAGGGGTTCTCAAATGGTGGGTCGCGACCCAAAAGTGGGTCGCGAAAAGATTTTATTTAACATTATGTTCTATGGAAAGAACCAATTTTTGGTCGCAAAAGCCTTATAAGGTGGGTCGCGACCAAAAAAGTTTGAGAACTACTGCTTTAGAGATAAAGCTTTTCTTTTATTCAGTTTAAAGACTTTTGAAAATAGGTATAACTGATGTACTGATATTTCATGGCTTTCCACTACCAAATGGTTCCGATTACTTTACTTTGTCTTTGGCGACGGCTATTGAAGCTCTTCTGTTCTGTTTTCATCTTCACGGAAGGTTTAGTGATTCATTCGATAAAAAGAGTTTTGTTTAATGAAACAATTAATTATCGATCGCATAAACATTTAGAACTGTACTTGACGTTCATGTTCACACTCTATTGATAATAAGCGTGTTCGCGTCTTGTATTTCGTGTCTGACTGAATGGAAGTATAGATATAATATGTTATCGTCGTATTTGCGAACTTTGTGTGTTTTGTTGCAAGGAACATGGTTCTATCAAGTTTGTAATCATTACTTTAAATAACTTTATTTACAGTATCAAAACTTCTTCCAAAATTTTATTCATAAGTCTTTATACAACTCCAATCAAATCAAATTTATTCATATCATTAATAAATTATCAATACTTTGAATTCATTCAAATTTTGATAAAGAAAGAAAGAATTCTTTTATTATCAAAAGTTGCTGTAAAGGTTCAAACATTTACTTTTAACTATTTCATCAACAGTTGATAAAATAGCTGTATCTGTTTGAATAATTACAGTATAAAATATACTAATTTTTATAAGTAATATACTTTTCAAAGGTTGGATTTACTTTATACCCACCATTCTCTGGTTCAAAACCAAGTGATGAGCACAACCACAGACAACTAATGATAATAACTGTGAGCTTTGAAATTATTTGAGAAAAACTCAAATTTAATATGACTTAATTCTTAACTTATTGAACAGACAATATTCTGCGGTCACATCGCGGCAATCATGCTATTCATGGGATTCGTTGGATATTGTTTTTATATAAATAATCGTTCACTTCTTAATGACACACAATTACATCCGACCAGAAATTCTTATTCAGATATTAAGTATAAAAACCTAGAAAATGATGTTTCAATAGGATTGCTTCCAACAAATATTAAAAATAAACAAAACAATAACTTATACAACAATAAAAATACGGATGAAAGCAAGTATTCACTCAGCGGAAGTGCGGACGAAGAAGTTTAAAATTAAATTTGACGCTCTTATTATGGCATTACTTAAACTGATTGCTTTACACTTAATGCAAATTTGGTTTGTCTGATAGTTATCCAAACGATTTTTGAGTTAATAATAGTATAATATCAATATTTATAAATAAGTTCCCAAAGTTATAGTCAATTAATGCTTTCCAAACTTCTCGGGTTCGCGGATCACAAGAACTCAATCTACTGTATATGAATTTTGTTGATCCGGGAAACCATTTAGAGCCCCTCTACAAGACCTTAAGTGATATGTTAAGTTTGCTTTTTATTTGATGTAGAATAAGGTGCCATAATCTCAATTATTTGATAGATATGAAGTAAAGTACATTTTTCAAGATTACATTTCAATAGAATTCTTCAAATATCTTATATCTAATCTTTTAGTCATAAATCTCTATTTAATGTATATAATAATCATGATTTAAATTTAATAACTTTATCATTATTTGATACATTAATTTCATTTTCATCCCAAGTTTGGGAATTTGTGGACACATAAAAGTCTTAAATTAAAACTGGTATTTTGGGTGCTGTTAAACACAAAAATAGTGTTTTTTCTCTAAATTGAACTCTAAAGCAAAGTTGAAAAATAATTAATTCACACCTGTTTGAAAATACGAGATTATTTGGTTTCAGGTTAGGATATAATTATTAGAGCAAACTTGACTCTAATCAAAAGCATTGTTCTTAAGAAACTTAAGTTTTTATAAACTATTAAATTAGATGAACAAACACTGAACACATTTTGATAATTAAACTTAAATCTCAAGCTTTAGCATAACTTATTTGATTTCATTCAAGATTTGATAAAAGCTCAATTTCTATCCCTATTATTTTATATTTATATTTTAATTTTGTATTCATTTCATATCCATATTTTCAATATCAGGCAATTTTAATTTGAAAAATGAGTTTTCCTTTTTGGTAAAAGACGTTAATTAGTTGTGTATCAGTTGTGCAGATGTAATAAAAGAAGGACTGGAGGTTTTATCTTTAAAGATTTGACACTTCAAGTGCTAGCCCTGTATTTATCTTCATGTAAATCCATCATAAAAGACAACTTATATAGAGTGAGGTTGGAATGTGTGAACTCGCTTGAAGTATCGTTTTTCACATGAATTTAAGGTCTATTTTAATTGTATTCATCAAATTATAGTTTTAAAAATTATCTCATTTTATTATTCTCATGACTCCACGCTATTAGTAAACTGACTCTCAAATCATTAAATATCTTCTAATATCAAATCTAAACACAACTCAATTGAATATATTTTGTTTATAATTATTTCGTTGATTTTAAAAAGTAAGCAATTATTCAAAATTTGTAAATTTATGGTTTAAAAATTTCATTCATGACTTGAAACTACAATTCTGAGAACAGCTTTCTTTAATTGACAATCTTTTTTGATTTTATAGCTTTGAGTTAAATATTAGCAATCCTTTCGGCGAATATCTGGAAGCGATTTTACTCAGAAATGCAAAAAAGAGATATTTTTGCGATAAATCAAAGTTTGCAATTAACAGATGTATTTTCATTTGATTCGAAATTCTTGTTCTGAAAACAATAGCTGAAATAAATGACATGATTCTCGATAATTCCTAGAAAAATGTTAGTGAAAAAGTTAGAGAAATTTTTGTGCCGAAAGTAGACATGAAAAAATTGTGCAAATTTTTAAATGAAAGCAAGTTCGTGAATGTGAAGTGAAAGCTGAAATAGTGAAATAAGTTTGGTTTTAAACGTTTAGGTTGGCTTTTCAAAGTCAAAATACTTAACTTGAAAGGAATGATCACTCCCTCTGAGCATACTTTATAAGTAAGAAAAGTGAACTCAGGCTTGTTATTACTTGTATAGGTTCCAGTAGTGTATTCACATATTATATTATACGAAACAGTACTTCGCCTTACGAAGTGATCCAACAAGAAGTTTTGCCAGCCCTGCGCTATCACCCCTTGTAGAGCACTGCTGGCAATTTTGCATTTTGTATTGGACAGTATATTGAATGTAGCAGTACTTGCCATTACGTACAACTTGCTGCTAGTCTTCTGAAAGTGCAGCAAAACAGCTAATATTCAGTGTCGTGACCGCAAAACAGACCGTCGAAAATGGTCTGTAAATGTTGTAGTTGTTGTCTTTTATAGATAAAAAGGAAAGAAAACACTTTTAAAATTGTTTTGTAGTGAATGAGTGGCAAATTAGTCGATAAGAAATATTAAAACTAGTGGCAATTGAGTATGTTTTGCTTGTCAATTCAGCTATTCATCTGCGGTTAAATAATAGTATTTTGCGTCTCGTGAACCTGTAATTTTCGATAATTTGGTGTGTGTTGAATACACCTCAAGCCAGTAATAGCATTGAAGCGCTTTCAATTGGCCTGTCTTCAAGTGCAAATAATATTTATATCATGCTATTATGTTATTATTGTGATCTCCACTAATATCTAAGGGAGATATTGCATAAACACCGGTCACGACGCTCTTCATTAAAAATTCATTGTTTTTTCAAAATTTTTATTTTAAACCATTTTTAATATTGTGATATCATTGGAATTGTGCTTTTTTGATCAATTTATTACTTATATATTTTTAAGTGTTTACCAATCATAACAATAAGTTAACGAAATTACTAATAATTTTGGTAAAAATTAATTTCGCTTTTCTAAACAAGTTTATTATATCGTTTCGAATCTTCTGCTAAATACTATTTTTTAAAATAATCATAGTTTAAATCTCACATAATTTCTTAAATGCCAAACCATATCAGTATTGCTTACCATTAAAGAAGAGAATCATATGATCGTGAATTCCAAGTGTGCCATTCGTACAATTTCTTACAAGTTTTACTGTATATATATCTATAGATTACTATTTAAATGACAACTTTCAAAGCAATTACATTTGTAATATACAAGCAATAATGAGTTGTCGGCCAACGAATTTATAAGAAGATTGGTATTCATTTACTCGTTCATTGTATTCATAGCTTAAAACACCCACACGTGAGGCCAAGTACTCCACCCAAGTGTTCATATATTTCATTTATTGTATATGAGAAAAGACTAAAAAGTTTGGCTAAACTGAAAAAGTATTTTTTCATTCATAGCCGCAGTTAAATATTTAAAAGTTGTTCAAATGGTGAATGTATTGTAATTGTTGAAGTGCTTCGTTTAAGTTGTTCGCAAACATAACTATTTGGAATTGGAATTGTTTACAGGAAAAAGTTGTTAATGAAATGAGTGTCTGAACAGACTCTATAATAGTTACTGAATGGTTCAGTGACCGTCAGTCTGTGATTGGTGGAGGAGTATTGAGCACTTAAATACCAAAAAGTAAAGGACAAGGTAGTCAAACAGGCATTGCTAAAGAATTCGTCTATATTTGCCAGCCTGTCATCCGTTGATACAGTACTACTGAATTGCGCTTCGGTAGGTAGAGACCAAAGGCCCACCTTTTATACAAATAAAACATCTTTGACTTTGACTTCTAAGTATTCACAGTATTCGCCCAAACTTTCATACCTTAAGCAAATGCAGCTGAGATGAGATGTCATTCCATGCAAAGACTAGTTGGTGAGAAACTATTCGCTACTGTTTATACGTTTGTGCCCTAAACTATGTTTTATTACCATTTATTACTAATGAAACTACATGTGTATACATGAATTCATGTTACATTACAATGTGATACTCCCATTGATTATAAAATTAAACAACACCTTTTAGTGCGGTTTCCTATCTAAAGATACGCTAAATATACCGTGTTTTCAACTTTTAAATTGATTTAATTATAGATATATTTTTTAGTGCGGTCTCTCTTCCATTTATTTTCAAAATAGAATAATCAGTGATCAGTGATCTGAGATTTTGATAAATCACATGTTTTTATGTGTGCGATGGACAGTGAAAATAAGACTTAGACAGTATTTCTATTTATTGTGTTACAAGAAAGCCAAAGGATATTTACACATGAAGTTTACAGCATTTTTTCTCACTATGGTTCGAATGTGTTGGCTCATTGCAATTGGTTTTACTGTTGGAATTCTTTTACCACTCGCTGTTCCGCTTAAGCTTTTACCTCTGAATCAAACTCAAAGTCCTCGACCAGCTTTACTGAAAGATCAGCAAAGAATAGAAATAGAGGGGACCCTAAATTCTCCTCAATTTCAGATTCAAAGCATTAAGTCAAGCGAAAGCGATTTTATCTCTAAGTTTTCTGAGAATCTCACTTTGAAACAAGATCTGAACAAAGATCATCAAAATATATTCTATGGGAATAATCTTGATAGCAATCCTAGGATTGGAGAACAAGCTCTTAAATCAGCATCAAATGCAGCTATTATTGAATCGGAAATTGAATCTCAATCTTTCGGTTTGAGTCCAAAAGACCGTAAATTTCAAAATAAATCTGTGTCTGACTTGAGTGTTGTACAAAAACCAAACGACCAGACATTGAAGACTCACATAGTTTCTTATGTCAGGTCAATATCATTGTCTAGTAATGTTGGAAATAAAACAAATTTAGTGCCAACTGTAGAAACTGTAGATAATCTTGATATAGCCTCAGGGCCAGAATCAATATCAATATCCCGTGAGTCAAATGGACACCAAGAGGAAAGAGTGGTATCCGGTATCGGCATTCAAGGTATTCGCAGTAGAAGTGAGGCATCTTTTTCAAGAAGTCCTGTGGTGTCTGTCAAACAAGAGATAGAGAGTCAGAAGCAGAAGAGGGCAGAGTTGCCTTCAGTCACTGCGGGGACACCTAATAGAAAGTTTGCAACAAAGACCAAACTTGATTTGGCTCTAAATATTGTTTCAAATGGTATTTATTGGTCCAAAGAATTAGAGAGACTCACACCTAAAGGATTCGACCAAATAGATGACATTGAATGGTCTCATTTAATAAATACTTCAATTGCAGTCAAAATGGTTGAAGGATGTGGTCGTATGCAAAATAGATTAATAATGTTCGAAGACGGACAGCTGTCATGCGCTCGACATCGACAAAACAATGACCAAATTCAAGGTGATATTTTTAGCTTTTATTTAGCGCGAGTCTTAGGCATATCGAACTTACCACCGGCCACAATAGCTGTAATAAAGGCCGCCTCTAGTAATAGATATGATCCTCGTTGGGAAAGAGTCAGAACACAATTACATTTAGCGCAATGGAATACCAAACCTGTTGTATTGACTAAATATATTAGTGATTTAGTGCCTGCTTTTATACCTCAATTATTGAGAAGTGATAATAGACGGTTACATCCATTAAAGGAAGACATTGGATCGTTAAATCAAACACAACTCATAGAACTTGTGCAATGGTCTGACTTAATCGTTTTCGATTATCTGACCGGTAATTTAGACCGTATTGTGAATAATATGATAAATCAAAAGTGGAATCCAGAAATGATGCAAAATCCTGCTCATAATCTTTTAAAAGTGAAAAACACAGGACTTCTATTATTTATAGACAATGAATCAGGTTTACTACACGGATATCGTTTGCTTAATAAATACGAAGTACAACATTCTTCATTACTTTCAGCCTTATGTGTCTTTCGTGAAAAAACTGCTAAACTTATTCAATATTTAAACCAAAATCAAAATCTTATTTATTTAATCAAATCGTTGTTTAAAAAGTACGTACTCGACGACGAAGCCTATAGATCACTACCTTTTCTTCCTGAACATAATATTAAGATTTTATATGAAAGAATAAGTCGAGTTAATCGTCAAATTAATTATTGCAAAAGTTTATATAATAGTAATTCTAAATTATAATGAATATAGTTATTAAATTTTTCCAAAAAACACCTAAAGAATGTACTTTATAAGTGACAAAACTTTTAGCTCACTTTAAAATCTAATTTTCTATATGAATCTAAAAAGAAATATGAATTATGTTGTATTGTAATTAATTGTATAGAACATTCAATAAACATTTTGAGAATGATAAATGAAACAACTATTTCAATGATTAATGAAATATTGCCACCAAAATTGGAGAGCCATTACTAAAATACTAGTATAAGTGCTTATTATTTTTTATAGCTTCCAAAGCAATCATTTAATTTTTTTTTCTTTCAATAAATTCACCTCTAATTTCAATTTAATTTAAATTAATTTCGAATCGAGTCTCGATAAAAGGGCGAATCTTTAGTCTTTTAGTTTCAAACCGTCATCAATCGCTCAATTTAATAATGATAAGAAAAATCTATAACAAATTCATCAAATTTTTTCAAAGAGTAATAATAAATTTTGATTTCAACATTTCGTTGATAATACATTTTATTTTCACTTATTATAGTAGTTAATAAAAATGAATGTTTGAAGCATTACAAATGATATACAGACTGAAATCATCGATTGAAAAGTTTTATTCAAAATCTCATAACCTATTGCTATACTTAATACTAGTAATCAAGTTTTGCTTAAGTTACAAATGATATGTTATGCCTAACATAATGGGAAACAATTTGAAAGTTCGTTTATCGCTACAATCATTGAAATCCTTTGATAAAAAAGTCAAATTAATTTGAATGTTATTATAAAGCAAATCTGAATACATTGATATCTCATTTTAAAGTGAATATTAGAGAGTTGTAGAGATTTGTTGCTTTAGGAAATATAAGTGCGTGACATTAATGGAGTCTCAATTGAGCTCTATATCAAACTCTTCAACTCAACAAAAGTAAGTTTATTATTACATCCTTATGTTAAATAACAGTTTAAAACTAATTTAAACATGAATACTGAGAACTCAATATTTCATGTGAGATTTTTTTACATTAGAATTGGCTCAATCAGTATAATCTTCAATTTGTCAGAATATTTTCTATAGTTTTTCAATTCAATTGAAAACATTCATTTGAAGATATGATAGTAATATAATTTGTTTTATTTAATTTTAATTATAGTAATTATTTCATGAGAATATTACCCTTCAGTTGAATAAAATTTCTACCCTATTATATAATTTAATTTGTCAACTTTAAAACAACTTTTTCATATCAATTGATAATTTATTTGTTTTGCGTTGAGTTTTATCTTAATTGTATTTCTGTTTCATAAGCTGTTGAACTAATTTTGTTCGATTGACTCAATTATTCAACGATCATATTTTTAAAGATCATTTTAAAGCGTTAATTATCTAAAAGACCAGAATTATTATGCATCGATAGGTTTTTATTGCATGTATAATCTCTCAAAATTATAGTAAATTAGTTTTGGAAAATATAATTTTCAATTTTTAAGCTAATTTGAAAAAATGTATAATCGATTTGAGTTTGAACTACTTTTGGAAAATTGATTAACTGTGTGTAGGAATCAATTTGATAAATATCAGTTAATTTTAAACCTGTATATTTTGACGAAACTTCGGCATATTCTGAATATCTTATTCTATCATAAATTATATTTAACGCAATTTTCATCTTATTTTTGAATAACAAAATTTATATTTGATATGAGAAACTTAGATTACAAATCATCGCAAATTGAAAATCAAGCCTCACTTCAATTAAAGCTGAATAGATTTCATAATAAAATCTTAGTCTAACTTAATTATTATTATTATGAGTAAAAGCTTCAATTTTCAAGGAAAAAGTTTGACTTTAGTATAATTCAAAGTAAATTCAAACAAAAAGTTTGTCTATTTAATGAAACAATGAATCAAATGCAAACTAATTAACTTTTTATGGCATTTACACTTCATTTTCAGTTAATTTCAAGAATATTCTCATTGAATTTATAACCGGAAACAACAACAAAAAAATCTATTAATCGTGCAGACCATCAATGATTTACTATTAACATTGTCTACCAAACTAGGGATCGGTCCGAAAACAGCCCAAACTGTTTTCCATAATAATAATAATATTTTATGTGTCCATTAATAAAGCTGTTTCAAGGATATAATTTATATAAAATACATTCAATGTAATACTTATCAGTGTTTTAACTTATATTTTAGTAATGAGTAATTATCTATATAATTGGATTCTTTATTACAATGTTTCAGATCATTCTCTTTTAAACCCTCAAATTTTGTCATAACTTTGATTTAAAAATATTGATTTTTTACAAATTAATTATTATAATTTATTAGCAGGTATTTAACCATGAAAAGCAATTTTGGTTTTTATTCTTTTTATGCTCAACTAAATTAATGAAATAGAGATTTTGTGGTGAATCTATTCTTATCTAAGAAGCAAAAAGACATTGATTTGAGTATCCACTGATTTATCTTTCGACACATTCTTAATCTTATATTTAAACTTATAACTAATCGAGAATAAGTTTATCAATAATCTTGCTTTGGAATATTGAAAATTGAACAAATTCGAGTTGAGTATAAAAATATTTAAATAAATGAAGTTTTAAGATTTTAAATTTGAGTTATATATAGGGGACAAAAATTCAAATACGCAAAGAGAGTCCTGCGGACACTCGAAAGAAAGGAAATAATGATTCAAAGTGTAGCACTTGATTCCCACAGAGATATACTCATTCTCGTCAATCCTGTGAAAAAAATTTATACCAAACTTCCTAACTTTCCAAATTTTACAAAATGCTTTCTTTTTTTGTTTCGAATTCTCAAAAAATATTCAAATCAAATATAATTTAGATGTACTTTAATTTATTGATAACTGAAATGTCTTTTATTACACATATTGAGATACCGGGAGTCGGAGAGAATCAAGATTTTTTTGTTTTATGATTCAGTTCAATGGAATTTCCTTCAGAAAACTTGTATTATTCATCAGAAAAACTGATTCAAACATTGAAAAATGTGGCAAAATTTGACATTCGGTTGTGAAATATCATTGCCTATAAAGTTTTCAATATTTATTAGTAATTTATTAATCTAATAATCAATATAGGGTTTAATATTTATAATATTTAGCAACGAAAAAATGGCATCAATTATTTTGTTTCCCTTATAAGTAAAGGCATTGATTGAAACAAATGAAAATCGCATAATTCAACGATAAGTATATTTTGATATCTGTGTGTACTATAAATTTTCTGTTGAATGCATTGATGATTACCATGAAAAATGGGATTTTCTTTGAGATTTCAGAATAGATGAAAGAATATTAGTTTTTAAACAAAATTAGACATCTTTTTTCAATGAATTTTGAGTAGATAGTCATCTATAACTTCTGTTTTCGACTAAAATAACATTCAGTTCAATGACAGCTAAACTTGAAAACATGAGTGAATAAATAGAATATTATGAAGATTAAAAAATCTCCTGTTAAATCATGAAATATATTTGATTAAATTTACTGAGTAATAGTTGTAGAATAATTTGAGATTATTGAAGATAATTAAATGATAAAAAGAATCCTATTTTATATCAAATGTAGTGATCGAAAAGATTTAATACATTTCGCACAAGTATAACATCAAAGAAAAGTTCAAAAAAATTTTACATCACTGTACATATCATTCAACAAAATATTTTCAGTTCATCTTTCAAGATAGGGTGACAGTTGTTTATTTGACATTAAAAGACAATCTGACACAAACTCATTACTTTTTTCATGCACTCAATTAATTGGAATTATAATTTAATTAAATATATTTTAAAGGATGAGAAAAGAATATTAACAATGTTTTGTTTATTATATTTGTAAGTACAGTAATTATAATTAAAGTTAATTTGAGTTTAAAATTGAACTCATGATCAGATAGTGAAAGCTTTTTTGTTTTTGAATGACAACCCATTTTCATCTCATTCCCATCAACATTAAAATCTTGAATGGCTTATAATTGAAATAGAGACACGAGAATCTAATTTCTCAAATATACTAAACCATAAATTAACTCAGACTTTTCGAAAGTCCAATGCTCCAAAAGGGGGCTTAGAATACAGAACACTCAAAAGTCGCAACAATTTATCCGATCCATACGATATTTTTTGGTAAAAATGTCTCATTTTTAGCTTAATTTGCAAAACAACTCGCCTAAAAATATCCAAAATTCAGAGAAAATAAGCAACAACAAAAAAATATACTTTTGACTTTTGGTGACAAGAAATATAACATCAAATAATACCTTAAATATCAATGTAGTGTATAAAAAATCTTCAGATAGGGGCAAAATTAACCAACTTGAACAAGTCTGGTTTAAATGCATTGATATACAGTAGAATTTATTTTTAAATCAATATACTTTTGTTCAGTTTTTCACTTTAACAGATCAATATTTTTTTTACAATCAAGTGAGGTATAAATGTAAAACATTGTAAAAATAAATGGACTGATAAGAAAAATTTAGGGCTTAATTTTTTGTTCACTAATTTATGGAATTGATTTCATGCAAACTTCAAAAATGAAGTATAGGTTGCATTGAGTGCATTGAAATAGTAAATTGTATCATAATTGATTCAAATCAGTTTATATTAATCTGTGAAACAAAATCGGCTTCAATTTAAATTTTGAATTGAATATTCAATCTAATAAAATAGTATATCTAATTGTTTTTCAAATATAAATTAAGATTTCAAATATCTTATAGTATAAAATGTTTTTTTTAAACAAATGTAAAAAATATGTTAAATTATTGATAAATTTTCGAAAATCATCAAAATTTTGTAGCTCTGGTTTATATTTAGTTGTTTTTCTCTTTTCCATGCTTTGAAATACATCTTATTTTACAAATTTCAATCAATTACTAGTATTAAAACTATTCTAATTAAAGTTAATGACTCTATAAATGATTTCAATTTTTCACACATGAGAATTGATTTTGAACATATTGAATGAGTCCTTTAAATAAGTGATTAAATAACGTTACGCTAAAAAGGGTTGGGTTGGGTCAACATTTATGCCTAATCAAAGAGTTACATAGGGTTAAGATATGCTAAAGTTATGTTTTTTCAAGCACTTCATATATTAAGGACAATAGCGGCCGAACGAGTACACTATCAATTTCGATGATAGAAATAATGAAAGATTATAAGTGGAAACGTTTAAAATATATATCGATTCTTATTTTGTTAAACAAGAGAAAGATTTATATAGACTCAGAATTTCCCTCAATGTCATAGTTAACTACTTTTTTGATAAACAGAAATGTCACGAACAGGAATAGGAACAGATTTTTTCTGATACGTGACAGTAATTCAAAACTTTCATATAATTGCAAACAATGGTCCCATTATTTAATAATAACTGAATACTTAAAAATGTTTTTAAATAATTAGCTATTTATTTGTTTTTATCTGTCAATCATGAATATAAACTGTATAAAATCACTTAATAATCCTGATGTAACTCGTATTAGAACGGAAACCGGTCTATTCCTCATTCCGGCCCCGCTTCAGTCCTCCCTCGCATTCTATGAACATTTTTAATAATCATTCTTTGGTATTATCTTACAATTGAGAACAGGAAGCCCCACATCAAACCTGATCACCTGCTAATACTCCATAACTTCTTCTTTTCAAATCCATTAATGAATGGATTCAATCAAAGAGGTCTTTGAATAGTAACTAAAACTGTTTTAATAAATAAACAGTAAGAGCCCTAACAATTGAGTTTTATAATAGTGTGCATGAAATTTGTTCAAAATTCAACTTTTCAATGTATATACAAAAAATTGCTGAATTTATTTTTGTTTTCCTTTGTTTTCTAAAACACTTCATCATGAATCTGAATATTTAAAACTCAAATTAAACATCTCTTATCTTTGGCCTTAAATCTGAGAATAATTTAAAATTCATTTTCTTCTTGGTTTGAGAAACCAATCAATTTTCTTTTAGATTATCCTCCAGTAATAGTACATATTTTACATTTTTCATTCAGTTGACAATTTGATTATAAACTAAACTTAAACTGAGAAAAGGTATCTATTTATTCAGATTCATCAATATTTTTAGAATTTCCCGATTGTCTCACATTAAATCATTTCCAACACGAGATAACATGAGTAATATTGTTTCACATCATGTATTAGAAATTTTTATTAAAAAACTTGATTCACAACTTCAGGCTTTTTATGATTAAAAATTTGAAACCAAACACTTGTTCATATTTTTGAATCGGTATCTAATCATTATTAGGTTCAAATTTGATCTTATTATTGTTTTTTGTCTTCACTAATTTGCATAATCGAGAGTTTAAATCGAGTCAATTAATAGAATAAGTTTTGTAAAAAAAAATTGAATTCATTTAACATACGAGTAACAAATATAAATTAATGTGAAGATCAGTTATCATATATAGTGACGCATTCAATTACTTTAACTAAATCGGTGACTGATTAAAGTATCTCATTAGTGCACGCAATTCAAAGCTACCATTTTCGAGCATTAGTTAGTATTATTTTTAATGGTCTGAACATTTTTTCAAATATAGTGCTTAAATGACACTTCATTTATGGAAAATTCTATTGCATCCAAATTGAAATAACAAGACAGGGGTTAACTTTCAAACTATTTGGGATCTACTGTACTATAATATACTAGTATTAAAGAGAAGGGAGGATGCCTTCAAGCAGTTTTGAAATTTTAAAAAATTATAACAAGCGGCAGGAAATCATTTCTGCGGTTGATTGTCAGTTAGCCTCAAGCTATTAAAAGATAAGAGATTTTGGAGTAGAGCCACCGCAGTCTTGTTATTAATATCTACCTAAAGCATGCAATCTGTCGCCTAATGCTTTAATTATAACAATTATTTTAAGTAGTTTTTGCTCAAACAAGACAAATAAATAGGTGATCCTTAATTTTATTCATATGAAAAATCATGAAACCACCAAAGAGAAGTTGAGAATATCTCAAAAAAAAGTTTATATAAAAACATATCGATTAAAAATCCTCATTAAAGCTACTTTATAAATAACCTTTAAAGTAATGCAAGATTAAGACGATTTCAAATGGAATCGCTAATTAATGACTGAATGAACATATTTTTCAGAGTTACTGATGAAACTGTTCATCTTAACGAGAAGTGGGAAAAAGCAGCGGGGAGTACAAGATTAATGTCTTTCGATTCTAACTACAAAACTAACTGGTATGCAATCCAATGCAATCCTATGCAGACATTGGTTCTCTAATCGCCAAAAGGTGTGCCCAACCATTAATTTACTTTTTCTCTCTTCTTTTTATATGCGCTTCTTTTAAAAAAACTGAAATTATTCCATTGCTCAAGAGATTTGTGGAGAAGTTTTACACAGAGTCAAATAATATACACAAAGTCAAACTCACGGCTACACTTCGTTTCGTCAAAATTCAAGATGTCAAAATTCATGATGTCGAAATTCACAATGTCTAAATCCTGTTTAAATACTCTAATACTCTGATTGCCGAATTGATTAACCCATTTTTATATTCTACAAAAATCACCAATAAAT
>JAQFXV010000651.1:0-19560 GCA_034694065.1 Camisia spinifer
TACTATCTTTTATTTTTGGTCCCTTTAATTATGTGATTTCTTCGAAAAAGTACTTTTTGAGCTCTAAAGAGCATATAAGAAGACATATATTTTTTTCGAGGTTTTACGTCAAAAAATAAAATAATAACGTAAAGAGTTCATAAAAACTTTATTTTTTTTCTCTGGAAACTCAAAACTAAAACTTTGAACTTAAATCATTTGCTGGAAATGTTTAAAAATTTAACGCAAAAGCAGCTTAACTTCTAATTTGAAATCGAGTTCTGGGGAAAAGATTGAGTAAATCCTTAAATCTTAAAAAAAAACTGTGAAACTCAAATTCTTTCATTTCTAAAAATATGAGCTAATATTATTTCGATAATATCTATAGATCGAAATTTAATGGCTTATAAATGTGTAATGAGTATAACCTGATGGCTTCAATCATTAGTAAACCCATTTGGACACAATTAATCGCATGGTTAGGTCGTGAAACCGGAAGACCAGATACACAGTAATAGCAGTCGCCCAGTATTTTTATTCGCATGCATTGATTTTCCTGTAGAAAAGATTTGTAGGAAGAAAGTCAAAAATGCAAATTAATCAAAGACCAGACAAATAAAGAAATAAATTATGCTTCACTTAAATTTAATTAAAAAGTTAATAGAAAACTAATTAAAATCAAATTTTATCACTCGTGTAATTAAACCATTAAAGTTTAGATTGAGGTTTAAAAAGAATGATTAGGTTTTGGGAAATCTCTAGAAATTATCTTTTGGTGATAAATTATATTCTCTAAAGTTTTTAATAGAAATAATTTTTTTAAAATTCTAGAAATGATTTATGATTTAAAATGAGAAATTATTAAAGTATATAGAATTTCAAAGTTATAAGAAGACTAAAAATTGATTTCTTTTATATCGTGAAACATGATTATTAGTAATAATTTATTACCAGTGGCGAAGTTATTAAATTTTGATTGAGGCTGAACTCAGTTTACAATTTGAGTTATAGTCATGCGAACAACAGAGATAGCAATTTTCTACATGAAAATATTTTAGATTAATATTTTTGATTTCTTCAGGACTTATTTGATCTATTTTTAAATTTTCAAACTTTTCTCAAATAATAAACTGATTTAGTAGAAAAAGTTGAGGTAATACATAGACTCTCGAGCCCTATCCTAACTTCGCTACTGATTAATGTTATAAAGATTGTTGATATAAGGATTGAGACCTGTGCCAGTTCATCAAAGCGACCAAATAGATCATTGAGTGTCCGAACCAATTCAGATGCAGACAGTTGTTCTGATAATGGCGTAAAGTTGACGATATCAGCATATAGTAGACTATAATAAATAGACTCTGTGAGTGAAAACTAGTGGATCAGTTCGGGCGGAATAGAATAGGATTGCAAAATAGATGTGGAAAAAACGCAATGAAATGTCGAGTGTAGTCAAATAAATAGGAAATTGTTAGTGTATTGAAGTATAGATAGAGTTAAGCAATCGAAATAGTAATGCATCATATATTCCAATCAATAGTCATCTAATACTAGTGCAAACATTTTAGGAACAAAACTATATAACATTATGAACATTGTGTAAAAATTAAGCAATTTTTTGGAAATAAATGAATGGAAGCACTTCTGATCCTCACAAAGCATAGCCATATTCGGAATCTCAAACCCCTGTTGAGGTTTTGAATTTGATGTTTCGAAGTTCAGCACAATGAAAAGCTGCACTCTTCTAAGCTTAAGTGCTGTCATTTCTTAAAGCAAAATAAAATACTGCCGCACAAATAGCTTTGAAAAATAAAATTTGAGCATAAGTGAAAAGCATGCAAATCATAAGTTCAGAGCATTATCTGAGATTAAAAATGTTTTTAAGAATATTGAATGTTGTATTTGTAGATAAGTATAATTCCTCAAAATAGATGGAAGTTTAATATATCAATAAATCGATTATTAGAAGATTAATAATAATTCAATAAATACCTGACATTATTATGCCTCTGAACATATAACTCGTGGAATCTTTGTTTAGCAGGAGGCCGATGATCATGATTACAGGCATCTGTCATCTTAAACATTATTCTTCTTTTTACTTCTGCTGCAATATATGCAGGTATTACTGATAGGAGCAGTTGTTCCTGAAAAGGGGACGCAAATGTTCAGGAAACACATCAAATATATAGAAAACAAGAACACATATATATGAGTAATTGAATGTCAGATTCTGTAATTCTGTAACGAAGAAAATCATGTCAAACCTGTTGTTCTCTTTCATATTCTAGTTTTATTCTATCGTCAATGACTTGTTGTGCGCCCGCAAATGTTTTACTGTGTTCGGCATCAAAAAGATGTCTTTGATATAATGACGATAACAGAAATAGGACTAATAGTAAAGTGTCATTAATTATCTAATTAGTGGAAATAAATCAAAATTAATGAAAATTGAGCTAATTTTAGTATTTCCGAAAAGCTTTCAGTGCAATAACAGATCATATCTTTCTTTTGCCAAATTGAGTGATATATTGAGACAGTTGAAAACCTATTTATATGTGTTATTAAGAATTAGTTGAGAATATAGTTTTTCCTCCAATTCAAAGAACTCAAAAGCAGTAAAAAGTTTTCTCAAATGCATAATTCAATAAATTTAATTACTTTTGCGTTTGAATAAGAAGGGAATTTATAAGTTTTATGATGAATATAAAAAGATTCACAATATCTTAATTCTAAGAGATTTTTTGTTGATTGTAAGTCAAGTTGTTATATAACAAATATAGATCTAAATTACTGTTTAGTTCACAAGAATTATACGAAATAAGTAAACAAATTATGCAAAAGTAAACCAATAGAAACGTGATCTGTGAATGCACTCGAGTTTCTCGAAATATTTACTGCAATACAATACTAACAAATTTGGATTCAACTCTAGAAATGTTGTTATGCTGTGAGTAAAGAAGTATTGATACGATTATCTGAGTAGAAATCACAAGAAATTGTAATAAAACAGTAATTTTAGTTGTTAATGGTAACATTGTCTGTGCTATAAATATGGCAAATAATGCCGGCAATGGTGCTAATGTCAGCATTAAATCGCTATCCGGAATAAATTGTAGATCTAACACGACTCGATCCAAATTGACACCAGAAGACACGATTGCTATTACCGAACAGCTTAACCATCCTGTTATACAAAGACAGCATTCGGTTGGAAATGAAATTGATGTAAGTATTTGAGACGGCAATAAAGTGATGCACAGATATAGAAAAAGTAATACTGCCATTGATGAGAACACACATATTGATCCCAATGGACTTCTTTGCCATAAATCCTAATTTAATTATATCAGCATTTTATTCAAAGCTATTGATTGAAAATGCTAAATAAGATACATGTTTTGCATAACTTTCTACTTGTTTATCAGTTTATTATTTTTTTGTTTCTAAAATTAGAAATTATAATGAATGAGATTATTAATAACGATCGTACTCTCATAAAACGTGTCGCATAGAAAAAGTGAATGAATTAAGCAGTTAAGTGAAAATAATATTTTTTCTGTAACTTTCATTCAAGAGGTGATATTAAGAGGATGAGAAAAAATCAATGAAATTTAGTAATGCTTATAGTATTTGTAAATAAAGCTTTTCAAATTTTTCCTAACCTTATAAGTTATAAGTTATAACTCAAGGTGAGTATATATTATTCAATAACAAACTAATGATTTATGGCCAAGAAATGAAACATTATTCAAAATATTCAATACATTATAATATTTGAATCCAATCGTCAACATCTTAAAAAGTTATTTTGCTTTTGCATTAGTAACTACACAATCATAAGCCACTGAAAAATATATTTATTATTATGTATTCGAGAGAATATTTATTTAACAAAACCATAAAATAAATTTTAAGATTTTAAGCTAATTTAGTCCATTAGACACCATTTTATTTCCATAAATATTAAGCTATAAAGGATTTTCGTATTTTGTGAAACTTGAGTTCCTTTAAATGATTTTATTTGACATTCTGATAAAACTTTTAATGAAAATATTTCAAAATCTTTGAGAGTATTTGCGTCTATCATCCCTTCCTTTAGTGACTTTCAATGCAAAAATCTCTTAAGAAAAGGAGAATAAGCACTTTCTCCACAATTTCTATTTTCAATTCGATTTCTATTCGATAAGTTTATGAATAAAGTTGGACCAAAAATAAATATTTTTTAGTGAATTAAAAAATCGATGGCAAATATTTCTAACATTTTCCTATTTAAAAGTCTTATATGAAGTCTGAAAAGAATAAAAAAATAAATGGCATGAAACTCAAAATTAATATAAGAACATAAAATATATCTTAAACTCAATTATTACTTATAATAAATTTATATCTTTTATTTTTAATTTGATTTAAATAAAAAATTGCTGAAAGCATATTTTGAACATTAATTCATGAGAAAGCCTTACTATCTATACTTATGAATAACTAATTCTGATGTAGAATAAAATAAACGAACTTTGATTCTAAATTCAATTATAGAAAAATGTATTGTCATAAAATTCATTTATTTTCACAGATTTTCACAGATTCACTTCAATCGTTTAAATTCAATTAAATGATTTTAACATAGAAAAAGTCTAAAATTTTATATATCCACTCATTTAATAAACTATTCAAAACCTAAAGTTTCAAATTTCTTTTCCATCATAAGTCATAAATGGAAGATTGACATTGCATTCAATATTGTACACAAAACCGAGAAATGTTATTAAATGGAAAGCTTTGCTCAATGAAGCGAAATATGATATTCTTTATTTCTAGTCGAGAACGACCTAAAAAATTTTTACATCAAAAGATAGTGTAAGATATTGTGAAAATGACATAATATCAACATTTTCCTTATTCTAGCAATTTTCGAGACGGGTAAACAATAATTCTTTATTATTACTAATACTCTTAATTTTCTTTCTAGCTTTTCAGGCTTGAAAATCACCTCTATTTCTATAGTAAACATCAAATTATGTCAAATTTGTTTTGTCTTATCGATTGACTTTCAAACTATAGAAGTTTAATGCATAGCACCAGATGTTTGTGAAACAATTTTTAAAAATCAGCTTTTCTTAAGATTATTTAGAGATATCTAAAAATGGATTCAATAAAATTTATACTCTATAAGAAAGGAAGAAACAGAGAGAAAGAGTGGAGAGAGAGAGAGAGAGAGAGAGAGAGAGAGAGAGAGAGAGAGAGAGAGAGAGAGAAACGATAACAAATAAGATTTTGATTTCCAAATTGTTATTTTAATGTATTTTGAACTAAAGCTTATATTTTTTCATTCTACTGTACTGTATATCATTCAACTGTATTGTATATCATTCAACCAATTTTTACCCCTCAAATGATACTTTTTTACATTATTATTTTTTATTGAATTGAACTTAAATTTTCCAATTAATTAAATTGAGTTTTTATTATATAAGCCGAAAGTTTTATTACACGAGAGAGAAAGAAAATAACTTTATTTGAAAGGCAAGTTTTGTCAAAGCATTTAATTAAGAATATGTTTCTTTTTGGTAAATAAGTGGAAAAATGAGCTTAAAGTACTTTAGTTCAAAATTTCCAAATATAGTAAATGAAAATCTTGAATGCAAAATATCACTTATATTTCAAAATACTGTAAATAGACTATTATTGCAAAAAAATGTAAAAATTTTAACATAAAAAAGTTTTTTGAATAATTCAAACTTAAAGTAAGGATAAAAATTTCAGTAAAGAAACAAAATATTTAATAAAATAGAAATTAAATGTCAAAATAGCTAAAGATAGTGGAGGCAAAATTACTAAACAGTGAACTGAAATTCAAAGTAATAACGAAAAACAGCAAAATGAAAATTTCGAAAGTGAAACATCACTAAAAGAAAGAGATATATGAAGGGGAAAATGATTTAAAAAAGTGAAAAAAAGTTAGAATAATACCTATAGTAATGTTTTTAAGTAATACGTGTGTGACTAAAATGCATTATTTGAGGGAATTGAAGGATATAATACTGGCCAGAATTTAAAAAGCAGTATTGAACAGTCCTTCTCAAAATATTGGACAGTTTAAAGCTGTAATAGAGTGGAGTTTACTAAGGATTTCGTGAAATTTACATTTCAATATATAAGACAAAAGTATAAGAACGAGTGAAAAAATTACTTTTTTATCAAAGTTTGCGATAAAAATATTATTTGTCAGACAAAAAATGGAATATAAAATAGCTATAAGAACCTGCTGTGAGATGATGCTCCACACAAGATATACCACCGCATAGAAGAAACATATGACTATCAGAGATCTGAGAAGAGAATATCTCATTCGAAATTCGTATTCACGTTGAAGTCGTTTTAAATCCATTTCTCCGGAGAAAGAGTGAGATAATGTGTCCTTATTTAACATTTCTTCGGTTTCTTCTTTGTTCACCTAAATACATATCAATATTATTATTTGATTTTTAAATTGCTTAACATTAAAGAAGTTTTCAGTGAGATATTTCTCCAAAATTAAGTGCATTATAAACAGGAAATAAATGTTTATTTTATTGTCACATTTGTATCAAGTTATGAACAATCTTTTGATTGTTTAATCTATTTTTGCCTTAACTACAAATTTAAGCATCAAATAACAGATCAAAATTTGCGAATTATGCTATTTATTTGTTTGAAATGCTTTATTCGTTCTGTAAGGCGTTTATTATGAGTGAATTTAACATAAAATATTAGTGCCATCAAAAATAGATTATAAACTCTTCGATTAAACACTCAAATAGTCTGTAATTTGTTGAATGGGGTGAGATGTGCAACAGCTGTAACAACATCTTTGTTGATGATCTAATTTATTATAACTCATTCTATAGAATAAATTTTGTTGAAAAGTTGAGTGTTGAAGGAATTATTGAAAAAATTCGTAAAAAGGCTTTCTTAAGAACGAATACTCAAAATATTGCTCAACATTTTACAATTTTTTTCATACTTTTATGAACTTTTTGAAAAAGATGAAAAGATTTTATGATTTTGGTTTGAATGCTAGGCTATTATATTCTACAGAATCATAATATTTTCATTGCTTAAAAATGGATAAATTTTTAACTATATATTAAAAATCATTATAACTTTAATATAGATATCCTCATAATCTTGTGACTTATTCATATTCTATTTGAATATAACTTACTTATCGAAGTTTTCAACACTTTATAGAGGAACATGTGATAAGACTTTTTATAAGTTTAAGGCTGAGCTAGACTTTAGCTAAATTAGCTTATAATCAAATGTCAAAGTTTGGTCTCTTAGAAACGCAATAGGAATCAATCACCATTTGATACCTAATATACAGTCGATTTGATGAAATTAACTGGTGGTCAATCTCTATAGAGATGTGGAAACATTCAGAAATCTCTGGGTTCAAGAAATGCTTACTTGTCAGCCAATGAGATCAAACATATTCCCGATGAAGAATTAGCCAATTTCTGAACCACTATTCATTAAATGACTAAACATAAGAAAAGACTATTTCTCAAAGTCTATGAAGTATGCTCTCAATAAAGCGCAAAAATAATTGGTAATACCTATTATCAAAGAATTTAAGCTTAAGTCATTTTTGGTTTTAGGCAACCTTCAAAATGGGTCAAAGTTTAGCAAATCTCTCAAATTCTAACCCACAGGAAAGTTATTTAGTCAATCACTGGGCAAACTTTATCGCATTCTTATTATAGTGGAATTTCAATTAATATTTCAGATATTTCTTATTTTTATACTTCAAATACAATTTTTCACACCACTGACTAGAATGAAATTCGACATGAATGAGCATTGTTTCCAATCAGTGATACGCCCAACAGTTATTATACCCTCGAAAACATGTGGTACTGTACGTGATATTGCAAATAGATTAGAAAAATTTCTTGGAATACATTTTTAAAACGTAGAATTTGTTCATTAAGTTTAGTATATTATTTCATTTAACTATATGTTTCATAACAATGTCAAAGGTCTAATTGAAAAATCTTTAATGAAATATTAACTAATTGTAAACAAGTTGCCAAACACAGAGCTTATGATCCAAATGAACCTTTTAGGTGAAGAAATTCGAATTTCGACAGTCGAAAGCACTTTATTGGAGAGTTAATGTTGTTCTATGAGTGAACGGAAACTTATAAATACTGCAATATCGTTATCGTTAATAAATAAATGGATTATTTAGTGGATTGTTTGCTGTTTATTAATCATATAAACTGTTGATCAACCTCACAGATCAAGTTATTCTTAATCATTATGCAATTCTTAATTAATATTTAAAACGTAAATAAGTACTGATTTAAACTTTTGTAATTTCTTCAGCAAATAATAGTTGAAAAATAGAACAAAGGAATGAGTGAAACTGAACATATTGTAAATACTGGCACATCAGAGTGATTTTGAACAATAATTGTCTTTTGTAGTCAATATTGTTGAGTAATTGTTTATTTTTGTAAATTTTCAAACTGAAGAACATATAGATAATATTCAGGCGTTTGGATATAATATAGAATAAGTTAGTTTATAGAAAACAGTTTCGGAAAAGCACTCATTTTAAAAATAATTGAAAAAAAGAATTTTCTGAATTGAATTTATTGATAATTATTTCCGAAGTATTTTTTGCTGATTCTCTTTCATGAATACAAAATAACAATTTCAAGAATCGATTTGAAAGCAAATAAAAATTTTGGCGAATATTAGTTTCTCTATATCTATATCTAATAAGATGGGCAAAAAATTATAAGTAAGTATAGATAATGATGGACACGCTCAACGCTCGCGCTCACGCTCGGAGAAATTTTGGCGCTCGACGCTCGCGCTTACGCTCGCTTAAATTTTGACGCTCGAGCGTACGCTCGTGCTCGCGCTCGAAGGGTGAGCGTGGGTGAGCGCGGTATTTGGCGGATTATGTAAAAATTTCTTATATAATTCAAAACTGAATAACAAAAATTTCTCAAATTGTAAAAAGAGTTTTAGAAACTCATGAATCTAAATATAAGACCTTATCTAATGATAGAAACGTAACTGATATTATTTTTGAAATCAAATTTCAAAATACTGATTGTAACACATAAACAAATTTGTAAATGATTTTTACGCTCGCTCGCGCTCGGGGATCATGAGCGTACGCTCGAAGAAATCCTCGCGCTCAGTGCTCACGCTCGCTACCGAGCGCCAATATGCTCGAGCGTGTCCATCATTAAGTATAGATATATTGAAGATATGACACAGTTATACACAATTGAGAGACAATATTGACTCTTCACTATAATAAAACAATTGAATTACTTCCGACTTCAATAACTCATAGTCTGTTATAACTTATACTAAAATTATATTCGCTATAAAAAACAAATATACTTTATTCGATCATCTCATGAATTTATATTGAAAAACATCTCATACTTGTAGTGCCAAAAATCATGAATTTGTCTCATATTATGGTTTTGATTGCTATCTTTCATTACTATATCATAAATCTATTCAATAAGTTGAGAAGTTTTGGTCCCAAATGGATACAAACCCAATGTTTTCTATTATACATAACATATTATTTACAAAAAAATCTTTACTTTCTTATTGTAATATTCAGAGAAACAAATCGAAATCATAGTAATTATAAATCTAATTATTACTTATGAGAATAAACTGACACTGATTTATGAAAAGAGTCTAAAGAATATATTTTCCACTTTGATTACAAGTTTGGAATTTATATCTTTCATTTGATTTGATTATGAGAATAGTTATGATACAGAAAATGATTTTTCTAGAAGAATAAAGAAGATATTTCAAACTATATCATTGAATTATTAACTTTATTTATGTCACATTTTAATTAAGTAGCTTTAATGTGAATGTTAGAAAATGTAAAATATTAGCATAAATTTCTAATATTCTCAAAAACAAAAATTTAATGAATCTGAAAACTAATCTCAATTGGGTTAAAAGTTTTAGGAATTCCAAGAAATAAAATAAAAAATAAACTCAAAATAGAATATTTGCTTCATTTTTATTTGAAAAGTCTTCAAAAACTTCCGATGGTTTATGGCTAATAACTAAATGGTTAAAATTCTAGATAAATAACGAGTCATTTTAAAATAACATAATTTGAGTGCAGTTTTATTATGGAATAAATACTTTGAAGAAAACCTTATTTTATTAAGTATTAAAGTTTAAGAAATTCAAAGTATTTGAAATGCATGCCGTTATAATTCACTATTATCTTTGTTTCCAAAATACAAGCATAACATAACATAGGGTTAGTATAAATATTTGAATAATAAATTTTTACATAGAAACCGAAGAAATTCAACAATTGATTAAAACTACATGAGTTTCTCGCCGAAAGAAAATCAACGGAATCATCAAATCTCTAATTTAAATAGAATAAGTCTAAAAGTTTAGTCATTTTAATGCATTAATCATTTGCTTGAGGATGAATTCTTTGATTATCAACAAAACTGATAAAGATTACTGTACTCTTGTTTCGATTCATTTTTTGCATTTCGATATCTTTCATTTTTAATAGTTCTATAAGAGAAAAATAAGACAAATTTTGGAATCCCTAATGACTAATTTCTGGATAATGCGCAAAATTAACATATCATAAAGATTGATATGAGAGGTATACTTGAGAAAAGTGTAAATGAGATGATGCAAAATTTATAACTTAATCGCTTGAAGCAAGTAATTTGTGATTCATCTGCATCTAAAATACATCTACATTTGCAACTCATGGTGAATATTCTATTGTTAAATGCCTCCAATGGTGCCATATATGTAATCAATTCAAACTATTTTAATTTCAAAGCATATGTTGATAACTAGAGCTAAAAAATTAATGAAAAAAGTTTTCTTTTAACAAAAGATATGAAGTAGAAGTTATTATTTAGTTCTGAATATGCCTTAAGGTTAGAACTGATAAACCGTATGTACAAAACTGAAAACAAATCTTGACTGTTCTGTGTCTTTAAATAAGTTAAACAGAATTCATGCCCACAAGGAATGGAAGTTACGATATCGCACAGCAATCACTTAATTAGATTTTTGACTATAAAAGTTGAAATAGCAATAAAATTTTGCTGTTATGCTCGCAATTTTGTCATAAAGGTTTCATCAAAGCTTTGCTCAACTGTATTATGGGAGAAACAATTCCAGTGATATATCAAATTTGAAAAATGTGTGACTTTATTCCTTATCATAGCTTAAGTTATCAAAGATTTTTAGACAAAATATTTTTCTTTACAACATTTTGTGCACATCATCAGAGATTTTCGCGTTCAAAATCATAGTCTAAATATAGATTCCATGCTATGAATTGAATCTTATGATGATTTTTTTCTTACAGTTTTTTTGCATTAAAGAGTCAGTTATTAAATATTTTTACCCTTTAATCAATTTTTGTGGAAAATTATACTTGAAATCTGTTATGAATTAGCTGTGATTCAATAGAATTGAAAACCACATGTGTATTAACTTCATATAACAATCCGACTTTAACATAGTCTTTATCTTTTACAATCAGAATCTCAAAGATTTAAGATTTATTTCTACTTTTCAATGTATTATTTCTAGATAATACTGGATGAACAATATTTTTTTATTCCCAGTTTTTTTCGATCCGTTGCACAAAAACAAGTCAAAACTCATTAAATGTGTTGAATAATAAAAGTAAACAATTCTTATTAAAGTAGAATTCTTATAACATGAGTTTAATTCATTGGCGATTATATGACGTTTATTTTAATTTAAGATTATATCAAAATGAAAACAAACTATTCTTTTAGATTGCTCTAAATCTTATGAATTTAAGACTTTTTCGGATTAAAAGATTTAAAGCTAAATTTTGAGTTATAATTGGGTTCTCATCTTCAAATTTCTGATAATTTAGCTTCAAATCGAAGTTTTAAGCCCCGTTCTCACAGCTTCATTAATGAAACGCTCTATTTTAATAAGATTTCATCTTATGCTGACTTTAGATCTCAAGAATAACTACTATTAAAAAACTTTCTCGAAGATCAAAATATTGACAAATTTTATTAATAATGTGAGCGACCCTTTATTTTTAGAATTTTTATAGAAAATTATAAACTGCAGTCAGGATGACCAGAATGAGTAATCCCTGAATAGTGGTTGATATTCCCTAAAGTATAAAATTCCAATTACTCTATTGTTTTAAATAATTCAAAGTTTTATATAAATAAATAATTGCAAAAGTAGTGGTTCAATTCATAGATTATAAAGGTGGGGTCTATTCGGGGGGATTAAAACTCATCATTTTTATAAGGAAAATTTCTGAAATTTTCCAATATTAATGTTAATTCGTAAATAAATGTTTGAAATATTTTGTCAAAAACTCTTAAATTTTTAATTTTGTTTTTTTGAATAAATATATAAAATTATGCTAAAAACTAAAGTATTTTTCCAAAAATCCTTTTAGGAGTTCGATTTTGAGCATCGAAGGTAGGATCTAAATCCTGTTTGCATTGAAATCTTCTGGTACTGATTTTCAGAGGGAAGATCACCATGACTGCAGGGAATATTCTCCAGAATTAGGGAGAACCACTTTTTATTTGTTTCATAAATATCTATGATTTCGATTTAAAACTAAAGTTTTATCTAAAAATTGAACATTAAAAAAGTTTTTAAATAAGCTTTAATGTATTTTTACTTTGAGGCGGAATTCGCTCCCAATTTCGAAAAGATTTTAAAAGTTTTATTTTTGAAAAGATCAGTTCTATGATGTATAACATAGAATAAATGAGTGAAATCAACAAATATTGAAAGTTTTGTGCAGTAAAAACTTGCAATTTCAAAATCAACATATGATGTGCAACTCTAGTTTCAGTTTGATTTGGTGAAGTCTCGGTATATGAGAAGAAATGAATGCTGTATTGCCTTTGTTTCCTTTTCTCTTGACAATAGTCTGCATTCGATAAATAAAAGTAAGGGCTTTCGCAATAAACATTGTGCGGCTTCAATTTGGCAAACATTTAATTGAATTTGCATCAGCAAAAGTTATGGTAAATTATAAGGTTTTCAACCCAATACAGTCTAACTATAGCTTATTCATCTCCATAGACTTATTGGCAAACATTACACATACTGTAAGTTTGTTTGAGTTTTAAAATAATTTTTTAAAAACTTTTTCAATATAAAAATGAAATTTAATGAGTTTTATTGATTTTCTTGCTATAAAATGACTTTAAAATGAGTTATACAATAAATACAATAACATTAGAAAAAAGACTTTCTCATTAGACTTAGTGAATAGATGAGGTTAAAAAAATATGTTAATGGAAAATGATCATTTTGATACAAATAATTTATCTCGAGTAAGCCGAATTCGAATGCTAAAGGGGGAGGAGTTAGGCCCAGATTTTTCCAAAAGTCCGCGGAAAGGGGGGGCAAAACTCAATAAATAATTTTTTGGGAGATTGCAATTTGAAAATTGCTCTTATCAAAAACAATTTATAAAATGTCTATTTCTATGTCTCTCTAATTAGAAATTCAATCCAATTTGATTAGAATCCTTGGTTTATAAAAATATTCATATGAGAGCGTGATTCATAACAATTTGGACATTAATATTATGTCTAAATAAATGGTTATTATTAATGAAATTCAAAAATAAATTTTATATTTCGCATAATTCCTGATTTGATTTATTCAATCATTGAATTTCAATTTAAAGACAACGCCTGAATATGAATTTTTATATTATTATTGCACGCAGAGGTGTCAATTATTTATGTTAATATTTCTGAAAATAATTAATTCCCACATTTTTTAACCGAATAAACTTTGAAGTGACTAAAAAACTAATCATTTAAGTGCTGTCTATATAAAGACTAGAACTTTAACAATTATAGGATTATAAAAATAAATGAATGTTATGAAAGGTTTCGAAGAAAAAAATTATGTAATATTTTAATAAATTCTTGAAATAGACTGAATTACAACTATAGTTTCATTTCTATAGAAGCTATAAAAGAGATTTGATTGTAATGCAGTTATAATATTTTGTGATGAATGCGAATCATTAAAATGCGAATGAGAGAAAAGCAATGCATTAATAATGAAATTAATAAATAGATTAATTTATGCGGAAAAAATGCTTGAGAAATAGAAAAATAAGGAATAATTGATTCATTAAGAGTACTATCAGGCCTATTGTGATAAAAAAGAGACTTTTCATATGCGTAATCAATTTATATGACTAATAAAATAGCTATAAAATATGATAGAAATTAATCATAAAAACAAGTATTATATATTATTCTTCATTAATTCATTTTATTTCCTGGAATTTTCACTTTAGAAAATTGTATTTTCAATTAGTTTATTTCTATTGAATTTTTTAATTATTAATTTTAATACAAGAATTTGATGACAACAATATTATCATAAACGTTGTATTGTTATTTTGAGAGTGTTATTATCCACTCATGAATTATATGTTAAATGTGGTCATAAAAGAACAGTATGAAAATTGGCCATAAAATTAAGGCAAACCAAATAGGTTATAGAGAGTATTACATGGATATAGCGTTTTGTGACCGCTTTCCTAATGCTATTCAATATAAATTTGTTAAACTTTTATAATACACTAAAGCTGAAAGTTATATAACAATAACTCATTTTTATGATGAAAAAATTGAAAGTTTCTGAAGTGGGTCTTAAAAGGTTTGAACACTTTGGATAAAATCAAAGTTTCTTCGTTTTCGACTTGAAATGAATTTCTCGAACTTTTACTTTTTATTTTGATTTAATGTAAAATAGAATAGAATAGAAATTCGATTATTGGAATTGTTATGGATGAAAAAGAGATGATTCTATCCATTGAGTGCTTTGAAGCGTTTCAATGCAGGATTTACTTTTATGATACCGTAAATATAAAATAGAGTTTTTATCTGTTATAATAAGGCTGAGTTTCATGGTCTACCGCAACAATAGGGGATGCAATTGGACAGCTTTTAAGATATATTTAGTTTATTGATCAATTGTTATGCAAAATATCTTTTATAACATGATTCTTACCATTAAAGCCTATAAAAATGATATCTCATTATTATTCTGATTTATGAACAATTTCCTAAACCTTTAGTTTAGAAAAACTGCAAACTTGTAAACCATGAAATTTTTCATTTCGTAATAAAGAAAAGTTAAGTGAAAAAATTCAAAATATTTAAACATTTGAATAATAATAAAAATGAAAAATATTAAATCACAAAATATTTTTGTGGTCAAAACAACTAATTGTAAGTGAAGAGAACTGTTAAAAATGCATCTTTGAATATAATTATGCATAATATACGACATGTTCTGCTTTGAAAGCATAAAATATTTATTCATTTTGTGAACAGAATTTCACAAAAACATTCACGTATAAGAGTATGAGTATGTGATCAATTAAATTTAATTTGCTTACAAAGTTTTCATACTTATTCTGTTAAATGCATCAAACCTTTTATGGATTCTGTTTGCAATTTCAAGCATGAACTTTAAGTCTGTTCTTTTGAGTTCAAAAGATCTATACTTTAATTCATTAGACATCAAAATTAATCAAATTGTTTTTGAAAATACTTTTGCTTATTAAAGATGAATATAATTCATAAGTTCTGAATCGATTCAAATATAATTATTTAGACTACATATAAATTGGTGGAAGTTATTGAGAAGAAAATCTTTTAACTGTTTTCTTGCTTTTATATTTTCAAAAATTTAATGCAATTTCAATAGAGAAAGTAATTTGTCATTAATAAGAAGTACTGGATTAAAAAAGAAAAGAGGATTTCAAATTGAATTAGTTTTGAAGCAACAAAGAAGCAAAAATCTGTACTTTTGTTATTTTATTTATTTAACATTATTTTGGAAGTGAACTAAAATTGCTTTCAAAATTATTTGCCTTAAAAATTCAATGGAAATTACTTTTATGGGTAAGATTTTCCCCAAATATGTATTTTTTGTATTATTTTATATCAAAATTATTGGTCTTAAATGAATGCTCGCAACACATACTATTTTAAAAGCTTTTTCTAAAGGTTTAAGGAATATTGAATATACAGTAGAGACAGAAATACAAAATAACAATACTTAGTTCAGAACTAAATTGCATTAGCCTTCGAAAAATCTGAACATTTCACCCAAAAGCTTATTAAAGTTCAAACTTTCCTTGAAAATAGTTGGTCTACATTTTTCTCAATGTTATAATGTTGGTATGCTATCAATGGAAACACTGGTTAACTCTACCTCTTATTAACTCGATTCGATCATTCGTTATGAATACAATACAACAACTGTTAAAACTCTAAACTCAAACTTTAGAATGAAATGTCTGGCAATTTTCAAGGCTCTGATACTCATTGAAAAGTTTTGTTACTTAAAAAGATTTTTTACTCTCTTGTGATCTTATTTTTCTTTTCCTCTATATTCAATTTTATTAACCTTTTGAAGTGAAAACTTTAATGGATTATGTCTTGAGTATTAAATTATCACATTCTCTAACAAAATAAAATAGGATGAGAATTGAATTGTATTTAAATACTGATCAATTTCTAATGATATAGTTATCATTTGCTTTAATTAAATTTTAACCTTTGTTTAGGCAAAAATTGATAAGAATTTGTAGACTTCTTTCAAATGTCCGAATTTATCACCGAATTTATTGTTCCCTTTTTCTGCTTTTAATATGAATTCAGTCAATAAAAAGTTTTTGAAGATTACTTCTTTTGTTGTTAAACATTTGCTCTGAGTTTATTACCAGTACTTGTTTTTATGATATGAGCCAATTCAGTACATTTTTTCTCATATACGAAGTCTTCAACTCTATCGAGTACTCAAATAAATATTTGCTTATCTATTCGATTATTGCCGGAAATAATTCACAAATATATGAATTGAAGTTTGAATTACAAACACAACTCATTTTCTATTCCTTGTTTGATACATAGGATCAGATATTTGTGGAATAAAATAGAATTATAAAACTAATAAATAGTCCTTTTCAACAATATATTTTTTAACAAAATTTTTATTATCGAAGAGAATTTAAACGTTTTACATGATATAATTTAAACCTGACAATATGTTATCAATAAATTATATTGAAATCTCTTTTTCTAAATACTTTAAAATCTCCATTAAATTCTGTTTAATAAATGATGTAAAGTAGAAATTTTCAAAACTAAGTCCTAATGCATAACATGTAAAATTGAATTTAAGTTCGCACCTAGTAATTGGCAATCAAGGTATTATTGCCTCGAGTAATACATGAATTAAAGAGTTCTGATTTCTGTATCTCAATATTTAATTTATTGAATTAATTTAATTATTCCTCAAAGTCTTGGCAGACTTACATATATTGCTTAACCACTTAAATAATTCACAACACGATCTTTTTTAGACTCAATTTTTCCAAATGGAGTGCATTTGTACTTAAAGAAGTTTTCAAACTAAACGTCCTCAATATTTTGCAAATGCATTCACTATATCAACTACTGATGACTTTTACTATAATTTCAGTCAAGAACTTGTGCATTGAATAAACTTTCACTCATTATAGGAAATAATTTTGGTTTTCTAACACATAAAATAGATTCAAAAAAGAATTTTTCGAAAGTCAAAGCCTTGCAAAATAGAGTTTCTTCAAACAGACACTAGATATACAGTATATAATTGGTTAGATATTTGAATTTATTGAACGTATTAAAGTAGAAGAGTTAGCACTAAAAACTATTGCTTCAGAATAATAATTTGATATAATAAAAAAGAATTTCAATTTTGATAATAGAAACGAATATTTGTCCTTTCATTGATATTAAACTTGATAAGTTTAGGGTAACTTATAATACAAAGCGAGCAATCTTTTCAAGCTCAGAAAAACTCAATAAGTTTGCTCATAACTGCATCTAAAATGAGTTAAGACTTTATGAGGCAAACAAATCACGTCTTATACGATCAATAATAATTGAATTATATATAATAAGTAGTACTTTAAAAACATCTTATGGCAAGTTTTTTCATTTTTTACTAATAAATTCAAAATTGTATTAAACCTACTCATAAAAAGTTAGCCAATAAGTTATTGAAAAACTCTGACACTCACCAAAGCAGAGAAAAACTAATTTCTAAAGTTAGTTTTCTCTATAAGAATCTAATAAAAACTGTATAGCCTTTGGGAAAGATTTCTAAAAGCTTTTTCACTCATATCAAGCCATATGACTTATTCTGAATATCCAATCAATAGGTATGAAAGTATAAATGATAATATATGAAGATAAATAAAGAACTTTTGAGTCATACGAATTTACTATCTATACTTTCTTATCAATGATACTTCCAGAAAAATAATAATTTATAATATAAATATAATGAAAACTTATTTCGATATTAAGAAACAGTTATTCAAACCGCTAAGACTTTATTTATCTTCTTTTGCTTTATGTTTAAAATAAGACAAGAGTACTGTTTGTCATTTTAATTAAGTTCTAGCATTATATACTATAATTTAAATTAATTTGTCTTTAAATATTGAATATTTGATGCTCATTCTTCATCCCTTCACTATAAGATTTATAAAATAAGAACATATTTAAAAAAGAATTTTTTCAGTTAAATGGATAAAATGAAAATTCTCGAAAAATGAGATTATCGAGTATTGATCGTAATATTCATGAAAGATCCAAATCGTAATTTTATACTTTTAAAAGGCCAAGTATTTGAATAAATAAATGATCATCAACTCATTTTAATAAAAGAGCCATAAAACTAACAATACTTAAACAGAAAAAGAGAAAATAAAACTAAATATGTCTTTAAAGCTAGATTTGATCGAAATTAAGTTTTTTAAAAGAATTCTGTAAGAAAAATCTGAAATACATAGTTTGTAAAAGGCCATTCAAACCTTAAGTTAACAATCACTATCTTTTTTCATGCATTGAAATATAAGAATTTGAAAACTTTGACACTTAGTTAAACAATGTTTACACGCAGTCAATAAAACATGACTTAGCGAAATATCTTTGAAAGTTGTTGTTATATGATTTCATGTTAAACTATGTATGAACTGACGAAATTCCAGTTAAAATTGTCTCATTATCCCAAAAATTTTACAATTATTTAAAGCTGCATAACATCTGAAACTTGATGAGTTTAAGGAGAGTGAACATTCTGTTTTAACTATAACATTCATTTATAATCATCAGCCTCTAAAATGTTCGATTAAACGTTGAAGGTGAAATTCGAGGTTATAACAGGTCTCGAGCATCTCAATCGAACTTGATATCAAACACATAAATAATTTAAAGGGGAAATGTATCTTAAATTACAAATATATACATTATTTTATATACTGTATAGCTTTGGCCACTGTATGAACAGTGAAAATATAACAAAATTTTAGTCGAAGTAAACTTTTATCATAAATAATAATCATTTTAAAGCAAAAACGAAATATATGCTCAAAGTTGAATTCAATGCTTACCATCAATTCTATGCTAAAAGAAAGAAATTTCAATATTTATCTCT
>JAQFXV010000652.1:0-19547 GCA_034694065.1 Camisia spinifer
AGAATTTTGTGATTTTAAATTTATCTATTTATTTTTGAATCCTAAAAATAAGAGAAACTTGTCCCAAATGCAAGAAATACCATAAAGTGTAGATGCCTCTTACCTACCCATACGCTTTCCTTCGAAAGTTAGAGAGTGTCATAGTGTAGACAAGGCTTAATCTTTTTATCAAAATACTAAGAGAGTATTTCCAATTTATTATTTTAAACTTTCCGATGTCTCGTCAAACGCATAACAGTCTAACTTTATTATATTATTTTTCAACCACAATAATATTAGATGTTATCTATCAAAACACAAAATCATTATTAGGAAATTTTACTCATATTAAACTTATAAAATTGAATTTTGTTTAGTGTTGTAAAATCAGGAAATGATCTTTTCATGAGAAAATGTATAAATGCAGTTATTAATATATTCTATTTAATAAGTTTTGATGTTTTTAAATTTGAATAATTCATATGTGAAGTGTGAATCACTATTAGTTAGTGATTTTGCAAAGAAACTGTCTTGTCTACAAATGAAAAAACACTTCTATTAATAAACATTTCTCCCTTCTCAAAATTTTCAACTCTTGAAATGGATTATTTGAACACCTGTTTGGGAGCGAAACACCTGTATATAATTGTTATTCATAATTGTCTTTTATTTATGAATCGTTTTATTCTTCTTCTTTCGAGGGTCTATTAATATGTAAATAATTATCTGGTTCTTCGCAGATCTCAATTAAAAAAATTTTTTCCGAGATTTCTACCAGAGGCAAACGGAATTTTTTTTGCTGAGTTTTATTTTTTTCATGAGAGTTAACAAATTTATAAATAGTTCAGAATCTATGCCATGCAATCAATAAATATCGAATAAATGATCTATAAGAATACTGTACAAAAATAATGCATCATGTATTAATTACTTTACGATAAATGGGGTGGTTGGTTGTCAGGAGCTTAGCCTAACCAATTTTTTCGGTCATATATCAAAATGCGTAATATGGGTGGGATTCGCGAGCATGTATTTTTAGTGTAATAGTTAATGTGTGATCACTTATCTTATAAATCAGTCAATATATTCGTTTTGCAATTTTATACAGTGTGGTATCGATTTGGAAAATAATTACAAGTTCTTCGTGTACTTCTCAATTATTCATGAACAGACTTCTGAACAGAAACTTGTATTCCTTCGAAGGAGTCCAGAATCGTTTAATCGAGTCTCAAATTTGATTTTTAATCATTATTCCCTTTGTTTGACCTGAAGTTTTGCAATTAATGTTTTTCATAAATTCAATTATCTTTCAGAGCATTTTGTTATCAAATGTTGAAATAGAAATTTAGTTCATACAACTTTTCTAAATCTAACGACAATCGAATTGAACAAAATAATACGTTTCTAAACTACCCTTCAATACAAAATATAATTAAAAAGCTTAAGAAGTATTGAATAGATAAACTAAAATCATAGTCACATAGTCCTCAAAAATTAATATTTTTTGAAAGCTTAAGCCGAGAGTTCGAACTTTTCTTAATAGATTTTAGTTGAATGAAGAAAAGTTTGAACTAGTCATTGATTCTTTGAATTTGATTTAATACGATTTGATATTATAGAAAATATACTTTTAGATGAAAAAAGTTTGAAATTATTTGATTAAGTAATAAATTGCGATGCTTTCATCTTTTTATAAAATACAGTATTTTTGAAGCCCTTTGAAGAAAGAAATGCATATACTTTAAAAATCGTTCATATATTTTTATGAATACTTTTTAAGATGATAATATTTCAGTTAAAAGTATGAATAATTTAATGAATTCATAAAATAAAGAATGTCCTACAAATTACTTTCGGAATTCAGGGCTAAGCCGAGACTCGAGAATACAGATCAATACCAAGAAGTTAATTCAATATTAAAGCGTTTTTGCTGCCAACATATTATTAGACGAATTGTTGCCGTGAAACCAATAAGTTATTAAAATTCAATAATATATTTATGAATTATGTTAATATTGCATAAGTAAACGCCCATAAATATTAATACAATGGAATAATTTTACATTAACTTTTATGATTACTTACAAATAAAGAAGTATTTATTGTCATTACATTTAAAATTTTATTGGAAAATGCGTTCGAGATTTTGTTTTAACTTCACTTCAGAAATTCCAGTTTCATTCATAAACACTTCATTTGTCAAAACTGATAGTTTGAACTTTTCTGTCGACTTCTGGCAACCATTCATTGACTTGAATGTAGAAAATGAAAGTGCATTCATATGTGGACCTCTTCTTGGGATACTTATAGAAATTTCGAAGATCCTAAAATGCGAGTAAGTTTTACAAATGAAAATCATTCTACTGAAAAACTTTATAAAGTGAATAAGTTTTGATAATTTGTGTTTAGCTTGACTTATATCAAAACCCCGAGCGGAGAATTCAACGATAACTTTGAAATGATGGGTCAAAGGTTAACTAATATTCTTTTAATGCCTTTTCCACCGATGAGTATCAATATGACAAATGTTACCCAATTCATGCAATTTTCTCGATCTATTGGTGATGTGTCTATGATTAGCATTCTTTCATCCAAAGAGCCGATCAATTCATTCTTCCATTTGATGAAAATATTTGACTATAAAATTTGGTTATGTGCTATTGTTTCCTATTTTTTAGTTTCGAGTTTAAGTGCTCTAATCAGTGATGATTTGAAATTTTTTTTACATTACATAGCGATAGCTTTGCGTCAAAACATCATAAAATTAGAACGAAACCAAAGAACAGCTTTTATAACTATTATTTGGTTTTATGCAACCATGATATTGATGTGGGCTTTCTCTGGAATGCTCTTAACTTTCTTAGTTTTTGCGACACCTTATCTAAAAATTGATTCTATTGAAGAATTAGCTCAAAAAGATATCAAGTTTACTGTTTTCGAAGGAGAAAATGCTTTCGAATATATAAACGACCCAAAAGAGCCTTATTATGAAATGTTTTTAAATCGATCTGTTGTTGAAGACCCAGAAAATGACGAAAAAGAAAACTGGGAAAAAGTTACTTTTGATAAAATATCTCAAGGAATTTATGCATTAGTTAGCGATAAATTATTTCTTGACTATTATTTCGCTACAAAACTATTGAATTATTCAAACTTATATCGATCGGAATCAAACCAATTAGTTCTTCCATATTTCTTGCCGTTATCTAAACATAATTCTCATCAATTGGTTCTTTCAATAAACAAAGTGTAAGACTTCTTATTTAACTATTTAAAGTCATTATCAATTAATTAGTTTTTTCAATAGTATCTGTCAACTCGTCGAAAGTGGTATTTTTGAGACATGGCTTAAAGAAACTTTCGATCTTAATAACGATGCCATAAGATTAGGCTTTTCTGAAAAAGTGGCCAAAAAATATGAATTTAGTCCACTTTTGTTCAAACAGTTTGAAAGTTTATTTTATGTATTATTAATTTTATTTCTATTTTCTTTAGTTATTTGTTTCATAGAAGTCATTAATTTCAAACTTAAAGCTATTAAAAACAACAATTTAATGAACAGAAACATAAAATATTGCTTTTATCATAAAAATAATATTAAAAAATCATTAACTGATGTCAAGACAATTATTAATATGCATCAAATTAAACGATAATTTATATTCAATGTTAATTCTAATAAGTATCACAATAGTCTACTGATAAGGAAAAGTGTTTTAATAATTAAAGTGGTTTACAATCAAACCATACTTTAATTCTATGAATAAGTGTTTCATATATTTATTAATATTTCAAAATTACATTCAAATCGATTATATAATCAAATTTTTCTCTAATCTGTTAACAATTTAAAAACTCAGCAGTAATTGAAATAAAAATGTATTGAATGAAGAAAAATAATTTAATGAAATCTGAAATTACATTAAAATTTGTTAAATAGTTAAATAAAATTAATATTCAGATGAAGAAGACTTTGAAGAAGGCTCTGAACTATAGATAATGTGTTTTCTTTCTTCGATAAGTTCTTTTCTGTGTTGTTTTTGTTGTGGTTTCATCTTTAAGACCATATTTTCTATCAAATTATCCAAAACAAGAGCTCTGTTTTGATTCTTAATCTCTTGTCTACAAATTGGACATTCATTGTGTTGATGTTTCCATTGCTCAATACAATAGAGACAGAAAGTATGAGAACAGTTAAGATTGACCGCAGACACAAACAATTCATGACATATAATACAACTCAACTCAGAATCAATTATTTCAAACATTTGTTTCGCATTTTCTTCATTACACAAACGCTTTACTTCAGAATCTATTGATTTATCATTACTTTCATTGCCATCACTTGTTTCACAAATAACTCTTTTTTTAGCTTTTGGGCAATAATTGGACACAAATTCATAAACATATTTTGAATTACTTTTTGGTCCAAACGATATCTGATCGCCATTTGAGAGACAATAAGGACTGAATGCCAATAATTGTGTTCCGTTTATGAATATTCCGTTTGTACTCTATTTTCATTATTAATAACAATTAATTCAATGAATTAGTGATAAATTGATTGAAAGAAAGATTACCTCTAAGTCAGTGATAAACCAATTTTTGTCAATATATTTAATGATCGCGTGTTTTCGTGATATTTCAATACAACTAATAATAACATCACATTCAGAATCGCGTCCAATAATTACATTCAATTCATTTTCCAAAACAATATCGAAATTGTTTTCTTCTTTATAAGAAATATTGAAATCAATATTTCTTTTCGACTTAAAAATACGTCTTAAAGCAGACTTTGTTGTCGTCATTATTAATGAGATATTTATCTATCAATTAAATTAATATTAAGTTTAATAATATTTAAAAGCATTTCTAATATTTATAAAACTCGTAAATGTTTTGATAAATAAAACGCAGAAATAGTTAATCATACGTTTTGTCGACTTTTTCCTATGAATTTCGTATTTTATAAGTAATTCAAATGACGAAACATTAAAAGTTTTCCAAAAGTTTTTATACAAAAATTCTGTTCATTTATTGGTTCAAAACTTTGTAAATAATAACAGATAATAATCATGTGATTCGAAAAACTTGTCAATAAATTAATAGAATTGTTACGAATTTTTAGATAATTAACGGTTTGTTTTATTACTAATTATAAAATAGTATAATTTATTTGAATTAATTAACTAATAATGATTTTCAATTCTATTCATGACTAACAATACGTTTGATTTACGTTTTGATTACTGCCTAAACCGGTGACTAATGTGTGGAATTTTTATGAATTTCACTCAATAAGTGTCAACACATTTATCATAAACTAATAAATCATTTAAACATTAATAAGAAAAAGATTGAAAAATAATTAAAAGCTTTTTAAACTTGAAATAGAGTAAGACATAGACTGATGTCATCTCTAGATATATAAACAGTAACTGTTTGGCGCTTAAAAGTTTCAATAATTTCAATACATGTTTAGTGGCTATAAATGAGATTTCCATTAATTAATTCAAAAAAGCATTAATTCATAGGAATGCGTATCAAATAATTTATGATATTTTCAATGTTTTCAAAGTTTCATTGTTTTAATGAATGACGTAATTGTTTAATAGATTTTTCAGTTGATTTAATTATTGACTTAAAGTAAATGAAAACTAATAAGAATTTAATTGAATTTAAAGTGAAATAATGTCAGACAATAAAAGTGGAAAATTTCGTATTTTAGTCGCGAGTGATATTCATTTGGGTTATAATGAAAGACATCACGAAAGAGGTATTAATTTATTAATATTTAAGATAATTGTTTATAAATATAACTAAATATGAAGGCAATGATTCGTTTCGTGCGTTCGAAGAAGTATTATCTGTGGCTCGAGAAGAAGACGTGGATCTGATACTATTGGGTGGAGATCTGTTCCACTTAAATAAGCCGTCGTTCGCGACACTGCAGAAGACAATTGAATTATTGCGTGAATACTGTTTGGGTTGTCGTCCGATTCAATTCAAAATAGTTTCGAATCAAAACGATAACTTTTCACATTATAATAACTTTAAATATGCCAACTATTTAGACGATAACTTAAATATATCAATGCCTGTCTTCACAATTCATGGCAATCATGACGACCCCACAGGTGCTAATCATATCTCACCACTTGATTCACTCTCGAGTGCGGGTCTTGTCAACTATTTCGGCAAATATACGAATATCGATGAAATACTATTGACTCCAATACTACTTGAGAAAGGAAACTGTAGAATAGCTTTATATGGTTTGGGATCTGTTAATGAAGAACGACTTTATCGTATTGTCACTGAAGGTAAACTCAATTATTGTATGCCTCAAACCAATGATGAAGAATGGTTTAAAATAGTTGTTGTCCATCAAAACCGTATAAAACATGCGAACACTAAGTATTTACCCGAAAGATTTCTATCACAATTGCCTAATCTTGTGATTTGGGGTCACGAACACGAGTCTAAGACTGAACCCGATTATAATGAATCCGAACAGTTCTTTGTATACCAACCGGGAAGTACTGTCGCCACTTCTCTCTGTGAAGCCGAAGCTATACCTAAACATTGCGCTATTCTTGAAGTATTTTATGATCAAGTGAATCAAGAAAATAAATTTCTTATAACTCCCCGAAAGTTAAAAAGTGTTCGACCTTTTATTTGGAGATCTATTGATATTCAATCACTTATTGATAGAAAACAAATTGAACCCAATGAAGAATCAATAGAAGAGTACTGTAAGAGTAAAGTTGAGGAAATGATTCAGGACTCAGCTCTTGAACACACAGGAGATAGTCGTCAACCAAAGCTTCCATTAATAAGATTAAGGCTTGAGTACACGGATGAGAGCCAACAGTTTCACGTCTCTAAGTTTGGCGCAAACTTTAATCATAAAGTCGCGAATCCGACAGATATTATTCATTTTGTTAAACGAAGAGTTGACAGAAGTTATGAAGAAGAGGGAAATATTGATATCAATGAAATGAGGAATCTTTTAGACCAAGAAGTAATCGGTGAACGCGTTAATATCGCGAACATTATTAAAGAATATTTTGAGAAACTTCAGGACCAAAAACTAAAATTAGGACTAATTTCTGAGAATGCGCTCACACTTGCAGTCATTGAATTGGTTGATAAGGACTCTCACGAAGCGATTTCAGATGTTTATGAAGCACAAAAAGATAAAATCAAAGAATGTTTAATGTCTTTGGAAGACTTTAATGTCGATAATATTGAAAATGAAATTAAAAGAATTAAAGATCAAAACTTTAATGATAATGAATCGCAAGATTTGGCCAGAATTCTAGCCGAGAGTCGAAACAAAAAGACTAGAACTGTTGAGACTGAACCAAATAATGGCGAAGGCGATAATGATCCAGATTTTTCAGTTGCAAACAATGCCGTCTCAGATGAAGAAGAAGTTCAACCTTCTGGACGAGGGAGAGGTCGCGGTCGGGGTAGAGGTCGTGGTCGAGGACGAGCTTCAGTCAAGACTAGTCCTAATCCTAAACCAATCAGAAGAGCGACTCAAAGCAGACTCGATGTCGTTCACGAACCAACAACTTCGAGAACAACTCCTAGAAGGCAAAGAACTCCTGTAAAAACATATACAGAGATCGAGATCTCTGATTCAGATTAACTTATTTTAAATATTATTTTAAGTATTGATTCACTTTTTCATCTTTTATTTCCTTGTAATCAAAATGTTATCAAAACTACCGCTAAATTTGTTTAATTTGTTATATTTTTCTAAATAATTTAATTAATTTAATCACTATTTCAAAGAAATAGAACCAAAACTAATTCATTTATGAGAATAAAATGTCAGATTATGGTTAAAACATTGTTTTAGTATTTATTGATTTAAAAAAGTTCTAAAAATTATTGAATTAAACACTAATTTATATGTAAATGGATTTTCGCTAAATTTGAATTAATAATACTTTCATCAGTAAATGCATAGAAAATAATTCTATTTAATGTAAATTTGATTAATTTACAGAAATTCAAGTTTTTAAATAAATATTAGCGAACACTCGATTATCACATAAGAAATAATTCTACTTTAGAAAAGGCTTTCAATTAATTAATTAATTATTTATTTCATCAAAAGTAATATCAAAATACATATAATATAATAAGAAATTAAAACTCATCTAATCTTTTATTGAACACAATTTATAATAATATTGAGTTTGTATTAATTAACTCTCATTTAACTTTTATTAATAGATATAAAAAATCTTATTAGTTATTCATTTAAACTCATTTCAATTCCATAAATATTTCAATAAATTTAAGAATTACTTAATCAAAAAACTATTTATTGATTTGGAATTCAAATTCATAACAAATACTTGTAAATGATTATTAATTGAAGAGTGTTTTTCACAAATTTAACTATAATTACAATAATTATCAGTTTTATGATAGGGTTACAAAAATAATTCAATTGATAGACATTTAAAACAATTTTTAGAGTTTGATTAAAAAAATTTGATCATAACTTAATACAAAAATACTATCATTAGTCGCTTGAATACCAATAATATTCTGACAATCTTTCAAATTAATGACGTGTTGATTGGCGACAGTTTGAACTTCTTTTCCAGTTTTTCTATTCCTAAGTTTACCGCTTTCTATATTAAGCGGTTGTTTATAAACATAGATATGTCTTAATTCATCCGCAATCGCAACATAATTCAAATCATTGGACGAAACAATGAATTTTGTATTTGTTTTCGAGGCCTGGACATAACCAAAGGCATCAAATGTTGCCAAATGTGTTATTTTGAATTGATTAAGATCTGGACAACTTTCTGGCGCACAAACAATAGCGTCGACGTCATGACGAACTACAAAATAAGGCAATTCATTGTTTTCCGCATTACTCGACTTATTGGTTGGAATCGTAAACAGCCATTGATTGCCACTTAAGTCCATTCGATGAGAGATTGCATGTGTGTTACCATTGAATCGAACAAAGGTTAGCGACGATTCCACACAATCACACTCTTCGAGACCCATTGGATTATACATATCGTCATTAAACGAGTCATTCTCTACTTTTGGCAATTCATTAAATAAATTATTTAACTTATGTTGAATTTCTTCCAACATATCTTTATTAGTGATTTCAATCCCACTCTTATCGCCTTTAATAAACTCTTTCCAAACCATACCATTATCTGATTTACTAATAGTCAGTTCCAGTAATTGATGATTTTGCTGACGCTCTAAAGTCCAGACCGAAGAGTTTGCGTCAATCGTATGACAAAAATCTCCCTCTAATTGTATTTCACCTTTAATTTTAATTTCAAGTTTTGTTGGCTTGAAATCAATGAAAATATCGTGTTTTGAGACATGAATCGGAAGTTTAAATGTGACGTTTATGTCCTCAAGTGTTTGAAAATAACTATAAAATATTTTGTCATCTATTTTTGCATTGCATTCAACACTCGATTCATTTATAGGTTTTTCTGAGTCGTAAACAAATGTAAAATCTTTTTCAGACACAACGCATAACATCGGACTTCCGATAAAATCGAAGGACACATATTTTGGGCGATCTGAACCAATCAGTCTTCGACTTCTTTTTATAGTCCAAGAATCAGAATCGTTAGCATTTCCTGATATTGTAAACCAATTCAATACTGAAATGAATGAACTTTCGCACCGATTATTATCATTAGAATCATTACTATCTTTGGATCGTTTGTCAATTGAGTACAAAATAAAGTCTATTTGTGTGGAAGTATTGTATAAATTAGTGGATTGACTGCAAACCAATTGGAACGGAATCTTAACATTAAATTCTGAATCTGATAATGAAATTCTTCTTAAGAGAATCCATGGCTCAGACGCTGAACGACTTGCAGTCGATAACAGATAAAAAGATGGATTGATTTGATTTGAATCAGAAATAATCGCTAATTCATTGTCAGGAAAAGAGATTGTAATCAAACTGGAAGAATATTCTGGAATTGAATAAACAGTTTTTGGTTTTGTTAACTTTCCTGTTATCAATTCAATTGATGTCCAAATAATTTGACCCAATTTTGAAACGAAAAATACAGTTTCCGGAGAAAACGGATCACAATATAAATGATTTAATTGTGAAGCCATTGAAACGTGAAGATAACTGAAGTCATCGTCTCTTAACTTGAATTCAGCCACAGATTTGTCAATAGTTTGAGAATAAGTGACAATCGGATCAATCGATACGCGATAGCACTCAAAGTTTGGGTTCAAAAGATCTCGATTTACTTTCAGGTCTATAATTATTGGACAATTCATTTCAATATTGACTTATATTTAGTATTAAATAACAAAACTTTAATTAAACTTAATATTGAATTGAGTCACTATTTTTGTTATGATATCATAAACAATATGTTTTTATTTAATGACAGAAATTATGTTATAATACATATCGTTTTATACATTAATTTCAATTGTATTTATGGGTAAAATTTTGACGTTTTTTATGGTTAATATTTATTATTTCAAATAATATTGTGTTTTGTTTTTAAGTTTATGTTTACTTTATTTGAACTCTAATTAAAATTAATTTTTATAAACATTCCAAACATTTATTTAAAATGATTTCATTATTTAATAGAATATAATAAATAATGTGGTTATCAATGAATCGTTTGCGTCGATGTAATGCAGGATCAAAAATGTCATCACTTATTAAGGAAAATGATTTAAATAATGAGTTTTACGATCATATTTACGGTGGACTTAATGATGAAGAAGAAGATAATAGCTATCAATCAGAGTCTTCTCAAACAGGTATTTATTATATCACTTATTATTCATTTAATTTATGACATTCGATGTGTCCGAAGACATAACAATACAATTTTTGAATCGATTAGTTTTACGTCTAATAAAACCATAATTAGAAACCACTGAAGAAGACTTTAATTGAAATCTATTTCTGTTTCATTTGAGTCGTCTATCGATTCGAAAATTGTTATCCTTTTATTATGTCTTAAGATAAGACTCATATTGAATAAAAACAATATTTATTATTTATTTCGATCTTAAGATTCTGTTGACTCTGATTTCTCTATTGATGAAAATGACGAACCGATTAGTGATGATCAAAATGAGGATCAAATGAATGATAAAAGAAATAAAACAAAGTTTGATTACAATAGAAAGAAAAGATCAACAAATGAGACAATTGTGAAGAATGACACCAATGAAGAAACGATATCTCAAGAATTTGTTGTCCCGGTTATTATAGACATTCCATTCACTGATCCAATCATTTCAAGCAGAAAATTAAGATCAACTAAATTGAAGTCAAAAAAAGATTCTGAAGAAGTGGTGGAAAATGTAGAGAAAAATGAGAAGCAATTTGAAAGGAAAGCGAAAAAGAGAATTCAAGTAAAAGAGTTGAGTCAAAAAGAAATGCTTGCGGAGGCGCTCATTACTGAAGAAATCAATTTGAAATCACTCGAAGAATATCATAAATTAGAGTTAGAAAAAGCAAAGAAGTCTAAATCTGTCAAACATTCAATTAAAGGTCCATTTATTAGATATAATTCTGTTTCGATGCCTATAATTGAAGTAATGGATGAACAAAATCAAGATTTATCTATTGATGAGAATCGGAATTATTCCCGAACTTTCATATCATTCTCTGATGAAGAGAACTATAATTCATTTTTTAATTTATTGAACAGTCCGTCAGCTGAAGTGCCAAAAGTGTCTGTATGTCCGGTAACACAACTTCCGGCTCGATATATAGACCCTGTGAGTGAATTGCCTTTTGCCACAAGTGAAGCATTCACTGCCATTCGTAACCAATACCTCAAACAACTCGAACTTCACAGCAATACTAATCAAACAGAAATCGCGCAATGGATAGAATGGAAACAAAACTATGAACAAAAATGGAATCAATGGCAACGAAAGTATTGCTCTTATGATAATAAAGTCATTCAAAATGAAACCGAAGTTCAATCGACTGAAACTCAATTGGAAATATCAAAAGTCGTTTCAGTTCCTAAAGTCTTGTCGTCTCGAAAGAGAAGAAAATCAAAGAAATAGTCGAAATCCAGTCATAATAACTTAAATTTTAATTCAAATATGTTATGCAATATTTATTGTGATACTAAAACTCAGTCATTAATCATTTTTTTGCTAAGTTTTAAATACTTAAAGTAATATTTAATTACCGGTAATGTCTTCTCTCGTTTCAACATTTATTGGCCTTCAAAATAACAAATGATTTTCAAAACATTTAATGATTACTTGAGATAATCTTTTTTGTTGCAAAAGTGCCTAAAAGTCATTTGAATCGTATTTTTAAACAATTTGAAGACTGAAATAATTAATAAACATTTCGTACAAATATTTAAAAATGATTTGAATTCTGTTTTTGTTCTTTCATATGTTAAACTTTATTAACTTAATAATAATAAAAAAATGTAAACATTTATTCATTGCCTTAAATTCTTTTAATTAATTATTTCTGAACAGAAAGAATGTCAACAGATGTTGGATTAAATGAATCACAATTACAATAATGAATAACAATCCGAACGAAATGATTAGAATGTATTGAATTTTATTCATCAATATTTTGAATGCCGTTTTCCTAAAACATAGAAAAATGTATTTTATAAATATAATTGAATTAAAACTATATTCCAATAGATCGATACTTATTCGTAGTCTAAATAAGTTTAACTTTATTTCAATACTTACAGTGACATTAAAATAGAATTTTTCATTCTCTGGAATATTTATAGACTTCAAAACTTTACCCATTCTTGGATTTCCACTGAAAGAATTCCTTTCAATCATTAGAGAAGTCGAACAAACTGTTTGCCAGTGTTTTCCTAACGAAGGAATGTCACGATTTTCGTCCAGATTATGACTCACTTGGTTTGTAATTAAAATCTTTAAAAACAAATCAACAAAACCTGTATTCATTCAACACTTTTGTATTCTAAAAATAATTCTAATGATAACTTACAGCTATTTTCTTATTAAATGCCAATTGTTTTAGTTTATAAGCAATTTGTGCCAATTCGTAATCTTTTGCGTCTCCCCTATAGTCATAACGGAACAGATGAGCGATACTATCAATGACCACAAGACGTATTTTTGGATTATTTTCAATGAAAGGTTCGATTTGATTATCAATTAATTGAACCAATTCTTCGGCTTCTTTATTACAAGTCTTCAGATGAATATGAGATACGATATAATCGACTGAAAGAATTTGACTCAAACTTTTATTACTTTCGATACAATAGTTGGCCATTGAATGCAATCTATCGGGTCTTATACTGTCTTCAGTATCGATATAAAGTGCTTCACCTGAAAGACCACCCAATTGTTGAGGTATTTGAACGTTAATACATAATTGCATACTATTTATGAGCATATAATCAATGATTTAATGTTTATCTCAATCAGTATTAATAATAAATACCATATTTGTGTCTTTCCGGCCCCGCCTGAGCCACAGATTTGTGTCATTCGCGACACTTCTAACCCACCGTTCAATATATTGTCCATAGAATCAGATCCTGTTTTAATAAATTCACTCTTAATTGAATACAACTCGAAAGGTGTCAACCATTTAATTGATATTTTATCACTTTTTATTATCACTTCATTAATTAAAACCATTTCTTCGTCAGTTAAACAACAAATTTCTTGTAATTTTGATTCTTTTATTGCTTCGATGTCTGACTTATACTCGAATCCATTTGAAGATAATTTATCAATAATTTCTTCACTTATTTCAAACGTTGATAAAAGTCTTGTTGAAAGTGGTTTTCCAGACATTTTTCACGATTTATAATTCAAATGTAAACAAATAAATGACATAACAATAAGTCAATGTTTTGACTCAATGTTTATTAACTTTTACCGCTTTTCACATACTTTCAAATTGACGTAATTCTCAAAAACGTGTGAATAGAGTTTGACTTACAGTAAAGTCTCTGTATTAACTATTATTAAGAATCATTCAAAAACTATACTATTTTAAGAAATTGAGGATTAATTATCATTTAATATATTTCTATTATTTATTACAAAAGTCAAATCAATGAAACTTTATTGTAAACATTAGTTCTTTTTGTTGTCAATACAAATGAAAACAAAGTGTTTTAGTGTGTGTTTACTTTAATTTATTGTCAAAAAGAGGCAAATGTTTTTGTTTTTGAATCTATGCTTTAATTTAGTTATAATTTGATTAATATTTCATATAAATTATTAAATATTAAACTAAAACATTCCTTAAATAAATACATCTATAAAACTGTTGAAAACAATCAAATTTGATTGAATTATTGATAATTGAGAACTATTTTGAAACTAATAATTAATTTAATTGAAATATAATTGAAAGTAAGTTAAGTCTTAAATAAATGAATAAATTGATTAAAAAGAATTAATATGTGATTAAACTAATGATAAAATATATTTATAGAATAGTTATAAAGAGATGTCAAACATACTGATTGTCGATAACGGCGCGCATACTATTAAAATAGGATTTTCTAACGATTCTGAACCTAAGTTTGTATTAAATCATAATTTAATAATTGATTAAATATTAATAAATAATAATTTACAGAATAATCCCTAACTGTATAACAAAAGTAAAGAGTGAGAGAAGGCGTCCATTCATTGGGGATCAGATGGAAGAATGTAAAGACTATTCGGGAATGTTTTATATCCTTCCGTTTCAAAAAGGATTTCTAATTAATTGGGATCTTCAGAGACAGATCTGGGACTATGTGTTCAAAACTAAATTAAAAGTAGACTTTTCTGATACAACATTAGTTATAACAGAGCCGTGTCTTAACTTTAAACCAATTCAAGAAAACATGACTGAAATACTGTTTGAAGAGTACGGCTTCGCATCTCTTTTGAGAACAACTGCCACACAATTGGCGTCTCGAAGATATACCGCTCAGAATAATAATCCTATTTGTTGTTTGATTGTTGACTCCGGATATTCATTCACACATTGCGTACCATTTGTTAAGGGCAAAAAAGTTAAACAATCGATCAAAAGGATAGACATCGGCGGCAAAGCATTGACTAATTATCTCAAAGATATTATATCTTATCGACAAATTCATGTTATGGATGAAACATATGTTATAAATCAAGTAAAGGAAGACTGTTGTTATGTTTCCACTCAGTTTTGGAAAGATATGGAAATCGCAAAAACCAGAAATAATCCGTTAAGACGTGATTATGTTTTACCTGATTATACAGTCATTAAAAGAGGATATGTTCGCGATCCCAATGACACGACACCAATAGGTGATCATCAGGTCATTCGTATGAATAACGAACGATTTCAAGTTCCAGAGATTTTGTTCTATCCGAGCGATGTCGGTATCGATCAAATTGGGATTTCATATACAATCGTTGATTCGATAAACTCTACACCTGAAGAAATACAGCCACATCTCTATGAAAACATTTTCTTAATAGGTTATTTACACTCATTTTATTAACTTTTGTCTATATGAGTTCTTATTTCTAACATTTGTTTGATTACAGGCGGAAACGCTTGCTTTCCAGGAATAAAAGAAAGAATTAATAATGACATTCGTTCAATGGCTCCGCATTTGTTTGACGTCAATGTAAGCCTACCCTCAAATCCAATCACTTATGTCTGGGAATCAGGAAAATATTTGGCACAAAATAAAGATATTTTAAATAAACTTTGTGTTACTAAACATGAATATGAAGAACAAGGAATCAATTTTTGTATTGAAAAATTTGATGTTTAATTCAATTGCAATTCCTTTTCGATAACTTATAAACAAAACTAAACTAAGTTTTCAGTTAAAAGTATTCTATTTTCATCTACATATCAATTAAGCTTTTCATTTAGTTCATTAAAATGTTTTTATAATTAATAATTCAAATGTTTGAAACATTCAATTAATTTATTTGAAATATTGCGCTACTTTTGAATCATTACTTATTGGACGTAATTATTGTCTTAAATTGAAATGTGTTTTATTGTAAACAAAAACAACATTTAAATGACAGAAATTAATAAAAAATATTTAGAATATTCTTAATAATAAATAGAAAAGTGAACCAAATTATTAATAAATGTCTTTAACACCGAAAGATTTGGCATCACTTCTAAGGTTTGTATTAATTAATTATATTTTTATTGTTTGAATAAATTTTGATAATAATTATTATTGAAACTGAATTTGTTATGAAGTGTATTGAGTGAAGACGTGACAAATCATTCAACATTTGAGACAATCGGACAAACATTTCAGTCTTCACTATCAAAATGTGAACCATTTAGTATTGGTTTATGTCTTACAACACTTTTACAACATCACGATCTGATACCAGTCGACACACAGAAGTTGAGCGCACTTTTCCTTCTCTTTGACCTCTATAGGAATGAACACATTCTTAACAATCCATTCGTTACTGTTTTTGTTCAAATATTAGTAAGTCTTATATAATAATAATCTATTAATATATTTACTTATTTATTAATTCATATTTTATTTTAATTAAAGCATACATCAAAAGAAGTGAAAGTAAGCGGAAAATCAAAACAAGACTCGAATTCAGTGTCTGTTTGTTTACCAAAACTCTCTCACAGAGAAAAGTATTTTATCGCACAATTGATTTCTAATCCTTCAATACGTCAAGACGTGAGTTATCTTTCATTTCATTCTAACTGTAATTAATTTATCTTTAATATAATTAACAGCTTATTAAACAAACTCCAAAACAAGTGATAAATACAGAAATTTCAAGCGATAAAGTGAGTCATTATTCCGTATTTACTTTGAGTTTATTTTTAATAATCAAATACTTATAAATTTTTGGTATGATTTGATTTAACAGAACTTTGATATAAGTGGTATTTTAGTGTCTTTAGCAGAACGTCAATCAGAACTTCCATTCATTAGTAAAGCAGGCGTTCCGACCATTATATCAGATCCCGATAATAGATCGTAAGTCTCTTCTCTTCATTGAATTAAACTTCGTTTAAAATATTTTTCTCTCACTATTTTAGTGGTCTTACGATTGAGAACGAAAATGAATCCAAAAGGAAACTAATGGAGAGTCTATTTTGTGGATTTAATCCGAATTCAGAACAAGTTTTCAAACCTGATATGGTTAGAATTCCTCCACCACTTCATAACAGTCAAGACGAGGTATTAATTATTTGCAAATTTATTTTATCATAAAAATATCATTTTTGTTGAAGAAGTTTTGAAAAACTTACAAAATTTAATCTGAATATTAAAAATGATTAACGAATTTATAGAAAACTCAATAAATGAACAGTAATATAACAATAAATTATTTTTTAGTTCGTTTGGATTTTTCCTTCAGAATTGAATGAACTGAAGCTGGCGTGGGATTCATCGATGTGTATCAGTAATACTGTAGGAGTTGAGGCTAAAAGACTTATGAGTAAAGCATTTAAAGGTTCACTTTCTATTGCACAACAACAACAACTTCTATCAGAATTAGAAACAGATCCAAAGCTAACATATCATATAGGCTTAACTCCCGCTAAACTTCCAGATCTGGTTGAAAACAATCCATTGATTGCAATCGAAGTCTTGTTAATATTGATGCAATCGAGTCAGATATCAGAGTATTTGTCTGTTTTAGTCAATATGGAAATGTCTGTCCATTCTATGGAAGTCGTAAATCGTTTGACAACAGCAGTAGACTTACCGACAGAGTTCATGCATCTCTATATCTCTAATTGCATACAAACCTGTGAAACAATTAAAGATAGATATATGCAGAACAGACTCGTTAGACTTGTTTGTGTTTTCTTACAATCTCTCATTAGAAATAAAATAATTAACGTTCAGGTGATTAATCATTTTTTATAATACAAATTAAATATTTATCAAATGTTTTAATTATAATGATCTCAATTATAGGATGTTTTCATAGAAGTTCAGGCTTTTTGTATTGAATTCAGTCGTATTCGAGAAGCGGCCGCTCTTTTTAGACTTTTAAAACAATTAGACAGCGGAGACGTTCAGAATATTGGCAACAATTCAGAGTCTTCTTCACCACTTCAAACACAAACTGATAATGACAACAGTCAAAAATGACTTAAATAGCATTCTTTCCTTTTTCATTACAAATAAAACAATTTTTTTCAAATAAATGCGTAAATGTTTTTAGTTTATTATGGTTTTAATGGTTTGAGACCGAGTTTAGCTCTCAGTGCATTCGCTTCTGAGATCTCATCCTGTTTTACATCTTTAGGTTCTTTTTCTTTACGGTCTTTATCTTTTTTAACTTTTTTGCTTTTCTCCCTTTTTGGTGACCTCTTTCTTGATTCGCGTCTATCTCTCGATCGATCCCTTTCTGATCGCCTTTCTCTCGATCGAGACCTCGATTTTCTGGATCTACTGACTGGTGATCGACTTCTTTCTCTTCGAGGAGATCTACTTCTATGTCTTCTTGAGTCAACTCTTTCTCTATGTCTTTTTGTTTCAGATCTGAGGGCCTTATCATATGGTTCCTAAATATGTTGATTCGAGTTTAGGATAAAATTGATATTTGAAAGTAATTTAAGTAATAAAATGAGTCTCACATCCATTGAATCTTCATCTGACTCGACCCCAGCCTCTAAGTCATCGTCGAGAACACTAACTCGAGGTCCGATTTCTCCGCATTCCTCATGAACTTTACGTTTTAAAATACGCGGAAGAATAACATCAAAAACTCGATCTTCACGTAACAAAGTATCTATGAATTCATCCATATGTATGACATCAAAATCTTTATTAATTAAAACAAAAAACTTATTTAAAACCACTAATTAATCAATAGATCTCTTCATCTCTTACTTCCCATTCTGTCCATTCGTCTTAATTTTCTAAAATCATTATAAAGTGGTTCCAAATATTTGAAAACTTCGAGTGAAGTTCCGATTAATCGTAAATAGAAAGCACCCAAAGCTCTAATATATCTAATTATGGATCAAATTATTTAAAATCAATAGAAAATATTTAATTAAACGATTGAAACAAACTTGAAATCTTCCTGTCGTATGAATTCAATGACAATATCTTTATCGGGTTGTATTTGAAGTAATTTAAGGACAAGACATAGAAAAGGTGTTGGCTTTATATTCCCGCCATATATGCCTCCGATATATCGTAATTCCATTCCTTTGTCAACAATTAGTTCCGCTTTAATTGAAATCAATTTATTAGTGATTGAAATATATGCAAATCTAATGAATAAATGAATACCTGAGAGAGCAAAACAGTCTTCTTTCCAATACCTGCTCTCATAAACTCGGGAACGAATTATCTTTTCCATTAAATATTGTGGATTTGTTCCATGTATTGTTTTCGCCTCTTTTGTCGTCCGATTTGCCATTTCTTTAACTTTTATTTAACTTTTTATTTAACTTAAAATATGTTTTAAAGAGGTTTTACTTTTAAATGTTTTCAACTTTTAAGTAAACTTAATAACAATAATATTATTATACGAAGGCTTAGAGGGAATTGAAAAACAAGTTT
>JAQFXV010000653.1:0-19531 GCA_034694065.1 Camisia spinifer
TCGAGTCTCGACTATTTCTCCAAATTTAATTTAGTCAAAAATCAATATTAGGTTTATTAGTAAACTTTCACTGAAATCTGTCTTTCATTCACTCAATTCATTCAAAAAGCATTAACTATTGATAAAGGTGTAATTTTTTTCTCAAAAATTAGTCTTAATTCCTCTTTTGTACTCATTTTGAAATAAATTACGTCAAAAATGTAGGAATTCAAGTAACATGATTTTAATTTTTGGAATCTCTGATCATATTTTTTCTGAAAAATTGTCTTCAACTTGAGCTATTATTCCTAGATTTGTAATAAATAGCCGAGTCGAATAATTATGCCGAGTTCAGATCCAGATTTTTCTACTAAACATTTCAATTTGATCTTAAATTCTGAAAATGATATCTCTTGAATGTAAAATTACACATAATATTAATATTTTACATCATTTGAACCAAGATTTTAACAGGAAATGTCAATATCCTTATGAAAAATTGTCAACTCGTACAATTCCAATAGTGATAATTACAACAATTTTCAGATATTACTACAATTTAACTACTTTTGCTAATTTTTACATAAAAACTCTGAAATATTTGAATTAATTTCTCCGAATTTTAAATTCGAGACTCGAACGAGTCTCGAGAAATTTCTTTTCGGTCGAGACTCGAGAACCGATACCTGCACTACAAAATACCATTTGAAAAATATTAAATCTTAATTCTTAATTTTTGGAGAAAAAAATTTCAAAATTGTGTTTCATTTATCATATAAATATGTATAGTAATAAAGAGTAAGTTTAACAAAAATAAGTTTCAATTATTTTATTTTCAATACTGATCAGAAACTGGTATTGAATACACTTTAATAAATAGAAAACAACACCAAAGAGTGGATAATAAGTTAAATATTTATTTATGAGAATACAAATAATATTTATGAGAAAACAGAGAACTAATGTATGTCTTGCTCTTTAAGAGTGGCTTTAAGTTTATGACACAATTCTTTTAACATGATTTTTGTTTCATTCAATTTTGTCCAAATTCTATCGATTCTGTGCACAATAGCTTTGAATTGATTGATGTCATGAATGGATTCTAAATTTACTTTTCGTTTAAATTCTAAAAGTGGTAATTCTTTTGAGTAAACTTTATTCATGAAATTCTCTACTATTTTCACGTCGTCTTCATTTACATATTTCGGAGCAAATCGTTGTTTTTGAAAAATCCAATTGAATTTTCCGTAAACAGACCACAAAAATTCGAGCGCCTCTGCTATAAATTCTTCGCCATCTCTTTTCATCCGTTGAATTCTTTTCGATAGATTGTTATCGCCATCCATTTTATTCATTCAATGCTTTTAAAATTCATCAATATATCTATTTTTGAAAATTATTCCTATTGTTGAACTCGCGCTGACTTAAGTCGCCTTCAGAGCTGTTTTTCAAAAAAAGTTTGTCTCATAAGATCAGACTTGAAAAATGTTTTTCTTATTGAAGCGCAAACTTGACCTTAACTGCAAACGAGAGTTTTCGTGCATTATTTTAAACTTAGAAAAATGAATGAGAGAAAGAATTCACTGATGAATAACTGAAACCTTTTCCATTTGAAATACTTCAAAATAAATAGATTTAATATCATTTCATAAGTATTCACAAAGAAAATTATTGATTATTTTTGATGAACGCTTTCAATCAATTTTAATAATTATTAACAAATGCAACTTTTTTTCAAAACAATATAATTAGATGCATAAACTTTGAGATTTGATAATAAGATTATAATAAATTTACAATAAAACAGTTGATAATAATAAATATCAAAGATTTACAACAAATTTGAATGATTATGTGACAAAAGTTGAAGATTAATTTCAATGAATATCAATGAATTGAACCATAGATTGTGGAACAATTCCTTTATAACAAATGCCGTATTTCTTAATAGCTTTAGCGGCCATGCATTTTAGACTTATCTTCATTTGTGTTTTAAGCAGAATCTCTGCGACACCAGTTGTGGCAGATTCGAGTGGTGTCTCATTCTTATTATTAGTGGAATCCATGTGTGCCCCACTTTCTATCAAAGCGGTAGTTATTGCATGAAGTGTTAGAAAGTCACTGATCGGCTTCTGATACGCGACTATTATGTGTAGAGGAGTACTGAGATTCTGGTCGCGAGCGTTCACATCAGATCCACATTGAATCAAAAGTTTAGCCGTATTAGAACACGGAAACCTATTAAATCAACATTTTATTAATTATAATCATCGATTCATTCTATATTTTATTTATCATCTCATACTTGCAAACATTTTTCGTATAGAAATCATCGATAGGTGTGTCTGCGCTCACACATAAATGCAAAATAGAAGACCCGTCTTTAGTCTTCAGGTTTAACTTATTTAATTTGTATGTCAATTGATACAAAACAAATTCTTCTTCTTTTGTTCTCAATTTAATTATCTTTATAAAAAGGAATCAAATTCATTAATTTAGACACTTATCTAAAGTTTTAAAATAATTATTAAAATATTGAAAAAATGAAAACCTTTGTAACGATGACTAACAGGTAGAGAATAGTATGCAAATTATCGTCGAGTTCTTCTTGTGTCGCTTCTTTCGTTATTTCATCCAAACATTTGTCTAAACTCTGTTTATTTCTATTCAATTCTTTCAAAGCTGTTTCAAATACTTCTCTTAAGGCATTGAAAGGTAATTCTTGGCCTATATTTAGAATTTGACTGAAAACTTGCGCAAATCTTAAAAGATCTTTTTTGATAGAAACAGAGTTAAGAACTCTTAATCTCATTGCGTGTAACCATAATTGAAGACATCGATCAAAGCGAGCGCTATCGGCATAAACAGCGCCCCTAAAGATAACAGGATGGGGTACTTCGGGATTATGCGGTCCTAATATTCGTTCCCGAATCACAAGAGCCTCCATATGTAGAGCAGCGCTATTCGATTGAATGGCATTTAATTGTTCTAATGTCTGACATTCAACTCTATTATCATAGGCAACAATTGGTGGAAGAGGTTTCTTAAGCAATGGATGTCTCGGGTCTCTAAACCTTGACCTCATCGCCCATTCCATGTAATAAAATGCTTTCTCCAAATCATATGTGTCCTTATCATTAGCATAAGAAGAGCCCAACAGTTCTAAAGCTTCGACTCTTTCCAATTCAGTGCAAAGATCTGTTGATATGAAATATTCGACGATATGAGCCCTTGTAGTCGAAGCCGCGGCCATAAGTGGTGTCATTCCTATTGAATTCTTAGTAATGAGTGCGTTGTGAGACAGCAATTCTTTAATTATAGACAAATGTCCGTTCTCTGCAGCGAAATGTAATGCAGTCGCACCACAAAGTGCTCGTATATTTGGATCAGAATTTAGTGATAATAGATATTCAACTACTTCCAAATGTCCTTTATATGAAGCAATCATTAAACACGTATTATTATATTTATTCGATAAATGAATGTCAGCCTTATGTTCGACCAAATACTTAACAATATCGAGTCTGCCATCAAAACAGGCGGCTCTTAAAGGAGTCGAATTGGTTTTTGTCGCATGATTTATATCAGCCTTATGTTCAACTAGAGTTCGCACAACATTCAAGTGTCCGCCACCGGCCGCACACCACAGAGCGGTCGCGCCTTCTATTAGAAACCCATCGAATTGTGCCGAACCTTCGATCTCAAGATTCGGTGAAAACTTCATTAAAAGCATTTGAACCACATTTTCGTGACCATTCTTTGCAGCGATTATTAATGGCGTGCACTTTATCTGCCCGTCGGTTACCATTTCATTGATATAACAATTGGCTTCAGTTTGAGATAAATTGTTGAGTAATGCATATAAAGTCACAGCCATTCCATCTCTGGCCGATTCATATATTTTACGTCTAACACAGGTGTGAATGTATTGTAAAAATATATGATGTTGTGATAGACCTCTTCTTCGTAATGATTGTCCGCAATTCACTTCATTTGAATCAATTGAAACATTATTTGAATTATCGATTATATTCATGTCATTCACATTATTATTATTATTATTATTGTCTTCTATTTCGTAATTAATTGATTCCATTATTAGTATATTATCAGTCATTCAGTTATTTGTTTTTCAAATTTTATGTTTTGTCAAATTATATTATTTTAACTAAAATTCATTCAAATAATCAATATTTGATGAAATCATTTAATGTTTCATTTTTTAAGAATAATGTAATTAAAGTTAAAGCTAAATAAACACATAATTATGACGTAAACAAACCATAACTTAATCTTCTATTGATCTAAAATGTAATTATATTTGTGTGTGATTTCACTCTCTTTAGAGTCATTCACATCAAACTCAAAATCTCTCAAATTATTTTTATTAACTTTACATTTCATTTTCTCCATTGTTTCCAATTTTTATTCATTGTCTATAACTTTAAAACAATTTTATTGATAGGAAAATAATTCTTTCTTCTCTTATTTGATCAATTTATGAGTTTTGTTTCGTTTTTAATCAAATTTAAACTTTTATTCTAATTAATCAAATAAAAAGTTCTAAATCCAAAACTTATTCAAATTGAAAACTTTCTCAAACTTTAAGTAAAACAATAATAATTGAATTAATGCTTCAAATTTGAAACTAATGAATAAGAATTTAAGGTGTAATTAACAGACATTTATATCAAATCGAAAACACTCCAAAAGATTAAATGAAAGCAAACAATGAATAATACTTGAAATTGAAGGAAATATTAATTGAACTCAACTTCATGTCAATATTTAATGTTAAATACACTCTATTTGTCATTCAATTTATAAGTTAATCAAATTTATAGCCAATAATTACTTAAAACTTCTAATTAACAAAAATAAGTTGAATTGACATTAAGTTCAAGTCTAATAACGATTAATTGATTTCAACAAATATTTAAATTTAGCGAAAATTGATTTAATAGTTATTTAAAATAATTGAGAACTTATTCCAAAAGTTGATAATTATTTAGTTTACAATTAATAAAAGTAAAAAATAAAGAATAATTAGTAGAAATATTTGAATATTTGTTAGAGAAAATTCGTAACATTTTATATGAATGTTTGTGAAAAATGATTATTTATTTTAGTATTAAATATCAATTCATTTCGTTGTTTGCGATTTAAAGAGTGAGAGAATTGCGTCTATTATTGTCTCTCAATTGAAACGTTTATTCCTTTTGTCATATTTTCTAAGATTTAAATTCAATTCAATTTTAATAATTATTCAAATAATTAAACGAATTAAATAAAAATGAATTGAAATAATGTTGAGCTGATTATTGAATTATTTATGAATTGATTGGTATTATTATTGGGAAAGAGAAGTGATTTTGAAAGAAAGAGAGAGTAAAGAGAGTTATCGTAAACAGAATTGAAGTTAAATTAATAATAAAGAAAAGTATGGCATGTCTTAACTCATTAAAAGCTGATATAAAAAGACTTGAACTGACATTCCCTAAAACTCACGATAAATTTCAAGTCATATCCGCGACAGTCGACGAAATTTCGTGTCGTTTTATATCATCGAATGGAAAAAAATATGAAATTCACGCAAATATTACTGTAATTATTATAATAATTATATTTGAATTATATTTTGTTGTAAATGACGATCAGATTTAGGATTTTGTTATACTTAAGGATAGGTTTGTAGTGAAGAGACTATAGATATAGCTATTGTTCTATAGATTAAGATATTATTCCTTTACGTAAATGGTATTTAAAGAGAACGACATTCACAACAAAATTATGTTTTATTTAATTGAATATATAATTAATGATTAATTGAAATGATAGGAAACATATCCATCAGTACCACCAGTTTGGTTCTCAGAAGCCGAAGAACCCATTGTTACAAATGTAGTCCAACTATTGAGTAATACTAATGGTGCAGATAATCAGCTTTTAAGACAAATTCGAATATTAATTGAAGAATTGTGTCGAATAAATAATATGCCATTAATTCAAGACATAGAAAAGTTGGATCAATCGATCCGTTTCTGTGACGCACATTCATTCACATCTAATAATAATGATTTATTACAAAAAAATGACTTAAATGCTGATCATTTGTATTCATTCAGTCATAACTCACATCAGCCATCGATTAGTGATGATGAAGACGAAGATGACGAAGAAATGGCAGACGAAGACCTTCACATTGAAATGGAAGACGAAAATGAGAATAAGGATAAGCATAAAGACGAAGGTCTGTCAACAGAACATACGGCAACACTAGAACGTCTTCGTCAGAATCAAAGGGACGGTTACCTCAAAGGATCTGTTTCTGGTTCAGTTCAAGCCACGGATCGACTTATGAAAGAACTCAAAGAAGTTTATCGATCAGAAAGTTTTAAAAGAGGAGTTTTTAGTGTTGATTTAGTTAATGACAGCCTCTATGAGTGGAATGTGAAACTGTTAGTCGTAGACCCAGACAGTCAACTACATAATGATTTACAAGTACTCAAAGAAAAAGAGGGAAAAGACTTTATACTATTGAATGTGCTCTTCAAAGAAGCGTTTCCTTTTGAACCACCATTTGTTCGTGTTGTTCATCCATCTATTACTGGAGGATATGTTCTCGGAGGTGGAGCCATATGTATGGAACTACTCACTAAACAAGTATAACATTATATAAAACCAATACTTATTTATCAAACTTATTCATTTTCATTTTAATCTAAGGGTTGGAGCAGTGCGTATACGATCGAAGCCATTATATTACAAATAAGTGCTACTCTTGTCAAAGGAAAGGCACGCATTCAGTTCGGAGGAAATAAAGTAATTTTTTCATTCTTTCTTTTCATATTAATCTATTATTGCTTTTACTTATGATTTCAAACTTCATCTAAGGGTCAGTATAGCTTAGCTCGAGCTCAACAGTCCTTCAAATCACTTGTACAAATTCATGAAAAAAATGGTATTCATTTCATTATTTATCTCTTAATTTGATTAACTATTAATCCTGTATAATATGTTTTATTAAAAGGTTGGTTTACACCTCCCAAAGAAGACGGCTAAATGAAAATATGTTCTAATTATTTGTATTATAGCAATGTATATACAGTACATATACTTATCTATAAGCAAAACAAAAGACTGTATGTTTTCAATTAGAATTAGTTAAATATCAGATTAAAACTCATATACTCTGATGTGATGTCAATAATTATATTACATGAAAAGTATATATAATATACTGTTTATCTATTAATCAAGACTTCGCTAACTTTTTATTAAGAAAATATCAAATGAGTTATTTTGAAAAATATTTATGTGAAGCCATTTCTCTCCAAAAAAACATGAGCTTTGAATATATTTTCTTCACGACAAATAAAAATTGTTCTTTTTTTCATTTAAAATTCAATAGCATTCCCACTAAACATATAATTGTATTTGAATTTGTAAAAAATTTATTTTAATTGCGATTCAAGTAAATATTGAATAATGACTTTGTGTGCCATCAATTCATCAAATTGTCTATCATTTTATTTCAATTAATGTCTAAATATCTACAGTTATTATAAAGTATTGATAAATGAAGTTATAATGATCTACAACTAAATGGTGTTCAACAGAGTCTCTTCTTTGAGAGAACGGTTTCGAATTGATCTTCACTTTGAGTTTGTTGTGTTCGAGACTTTTCTCTTTCACTCAATGCCGTGATATATATTCGGGGAGGTATTGGTGTCCATCCACACAAACCCAAAACATTTTGTACGCCTTCACTAAATTTCGCTCCCTTTCCCATCCAATACGATAATCGTTTCAAATCAATTGAAGCTATTATTTCATTATTTTCATTAGGAATCGGATCAATACAACCAATTACTTCATCAGGTAATAGATTAGGTCTTCTTCGTGTTGGAAGTGCCCCCACCTGATAAAATGGCCTATTTTTACACCCCATACGTATTAAACGTACACTAAAACCACTCTTATGTGGCCAAACCATTACTCAATATAATTATTAATTCAATATTTTATTCAAATTCATTCAATTAATGTTTACATCAAAACTATATGTTTTCATGTGCTTTAAAAGTGTAATCAAAATCTACGAAAGCCTTAATAAAGGCAAAGTTATTGTTTGTAATCTCTATGACAACACTTAACTTAGTTTTTAAAGCTTTGAATCAGACTTTTTTTCATTAATATTCCATTTATTGAGACAATTATTCAATGTTTAGTTAATGTGTTTTTCACTTAAATTTAACTCAATTTGAATTTTTTAATATTAAAGAAAATTTGAATTTCAGGAAATAAATTGAATAAAAGGTTTGAAATTACTTTTTATTATAGAATTGATTACTATTTGATAACTAATATTGCATTCATTTTAAAATATCAGTTATTTTATTATTGAATTATTTCAATAATAAGATAACAAAACTATTTATTAAAACTTATTCTCTTATTAAAAACTGTTATAATTGAGCAAAACTTCTATTATTTATGATTTGTTTGAATCGAACCAAAAATAATTGACAATTGAATTGAAATTTTTTGTACATTATGTGAGTTTGTTTTGAAAGAATTTATATATTTATTGTTCAAATATTATAAAAATATTCATTCAAATAATAGCTATCTTTTCAATGAAAATACTTTTGAGTCAATTTTCAGATCAAACTTAAGTTTTTGGTCTTTTATTTTGTTTTATTATATTTTGAATGTTGTGTTCAATAAGTTATAAGAATTTCATAGAATAGAAAGCAATTGAAATAAAGTCATAGATATTCGTCTCTATCATTAGAGACTGTATCAAAACATTTATACAGTATTATTATAATAGCAATACTAAAAGCTATTATATGAATGCTATACTGAGGAGGCGTTCATTAATAACGTTCGCGAAAATGACGATTTAATCCTACCCCTCATCTGACCTTATGTTAGACTTTTGTTCGTTTATCCCTAAACCCCACCAGTGAAAGAATGTTACATTTTTCCAGTATTCTATTCATTATAGTTGAATGGGTTGAATCGATATCAGTTTTAAAATAATTGACTTCTTTGTTTTATTATGATTTGATGTAAACATTTTTCTCATTTTTTGATTTTTAAACATTAGGACATTTGAAAACCTCTCGATTGATGTTCCTTTTGATTAGGTTAGACTCTGAAATTCTCCTCCTAAACAGCGTAATGTTGTTAATGAATTGATAGAATAAGTTTATATAATAGTAGTGATTGAGACGTACTAAATGATATGCCCTTTTCATTGACTTCTCTATAATAGTTTTGTGTCATTTATTAAATAGTTATGTATCGAATTGTTTAATATATGTGTTTAATTAATTGAACTGAAAAAGTGAATTGAATAGATTTTGACAATGAATTCAAGTAATAGTTGTGAATCAGATGTTGAAAGTGTTGTGGAAGCCGTTGATTCCCTTCAATCACGTAAAGCAAAACCCGATGAGCAGAAAATTATAAGTTATTTAATAAAAAAACATCGAATCAAAACTAATTCAGCGAAACAACTAATTAATGAAGCTTTAGCTGAGGGTCTTGTTGTTCAAGTGAATTACGCAGAAAGTGTTAGCTTTAGGACACCTCTAAAGTTAGGACAGATGTTACGTAACCATCAAAACCATATAATTCCTTTTGATGGCTCTCTTTTACCTATAAATGCCATTAAAAGAGTCTTACAAGCAATGACTCTATTCTTTAAGTCAACGTCTAATCAAAAATCAGGCATCACTTTGAATCAATTACTCAATCAATTGCATAATACCTCACAAATGCTTAATTATAATGAATCACTATTAGAACGTCTCTTAAGACATGCCCTACAAGAAGGTGAAAATCTATTCTAAACTAACTTTAACTATGATTTTAAATTTATATTTTCACACTTTAACGTCTTTTTAACTTTGTTTTAACTTTCATTCTGTTTAATAGTTTGTATTTTTCAGTTAAATTAGACATAAATTGAATGTATGTTTATTGTTATAATTATGAGGTTATATCGATCGTCTCGATAGTGGCTCTTATGCTCTTTCCGCTCAATCCAAACAACTTGAAGGCTCACAAAAACTAGATTTTCAAACTAAAAGTAAGTCATTTGCTTTCTTTATAACCTCTTATCACATATTATTATTGATTTTCTTTATTTATTTACTATTAATCAAACTTAAGATAACTTTAAATCAAAAATGGAAATTGAGAAAAAGTTTGAGTCAAAAGAGGAGAATACCATACCTGACGGCGCATCACTTCTTGCAAATCAATCATTAACTGCAGCTCAAAAAAGACAGAAAAAGTCAAGCGCTCCTGTCCTTCAACGTATTCGACCCATCAGTAAACGAAAAGTAATTCAATTTGTTTTCAAACTCTTCAATTTTTTTAATCAATGGTTTTATATAGAAATTCAAGAAATCTTTGGGACCAGATTTCTTAGAACCACAAGAGTTGGGAATGCAATACTTGCGCGAATCATTTGAACCAAAGTGTGATATTTGTTCTTTAACTATGTTCTCATCTTCAACTTCATTGAATGTTTACGAAGATTTATTGCACTGCAATAATTGTGACACTAAAGGTTTGTCAATTCACTTAACTCTACATTTATTTGATTGCTTTTTATAAACTTGATTTTCAACTTTAAATCACAGCACATCCAAGTTGTCTCAATTTGAATGAAGAGGTGGCGCATAAGACTCAATGGCAATGTATGAATTGTAAAACTTGTTCTGTTTGTCAACAATCAAAAGAAAATGTACTATTTTTATACCTTTTTCCTCTATTCTTTTCAAATACAATTTTATTTTCAATTTACAGGAGTTTGTTATCATTTGTATGACTTGTAGTAAAGGATTTCATGTGAAATGTCATATCTCTCCCATTATTAACAAACCTAAAGGTTAATTATTTTATTAATTTAATTAATTTCAAACTTTATTAAATAAAAATATCTATTATTAGGCAACTGGTATTGCAAAAGTTGTTGCACTAAAGGAACCAATAATTTTTCGAACGGAATAAATGATAAAAAAGTTTACAATAATTTTGATGACAATTTTGATAATGAATCTGAAGCTGAAAGTCATGTCTCGACAAAAGATGAAAAATTTATTGATCCTGTTCTAGAAAACGATATCAATTTCGAACTGAATGATAAGGAAAGAGAAAATTCTGACAATTCTTCTGATGACCAACAAATCAATTGCATTGAAAAACAAGAAAACGAATTGTTTGTCGAAACAAATGAATCAGATTTTTTCCCTGAAAATATTGAAACATCGAATGGTATTAATTGTGAAAATGAAAACATTAATGAAGAAGTTAATGATGTCGATAATGAAATCTATGATCAGAACCCAGAAAAGTTTGTCACTTATAATAAGATTAATTTTTTGTTTTATTTTTAAAATATGGTGAATATAATTGTATTGTTTTAGTAATGAATTGAATCAAAGTTTGCCGGAAAGCCCTCAGAAGTGGTCTGTGACTGATGTCGAATCATATATACGCGACGCAGGATTTCCAGTTGAATCAAAAGTATTCAAAGATCAGGAAATCGATGGCAGATCTCTATTACTTTTACGAAGAATGGATGTATTGACTGGTTTATCACTCAAATTAGGTCCTGCTCTTAAAATATATAATCATATAATGCGATTGCAAGGACGCGATCATTTGAATTATTGAATTCTTATTTCTATTATTAATAGAAAATTCAAGTCTTCAATCAAATTCTCATTATTCAAAAGCAATTAGAAAATAGTTAAAGACATGCATTAAGTTATGATTACAATTACTAAATGTCTTATATTTTGACCGGATTTCAGAGAGTTCTTCAAAAAGAATAACTTTTTCTCAAAATTGAGTACAATTTTATTGAATAATTATAAACACATTTTCCATTATTTAATATATAATTTCGCCTCAATTTAAATTATTTATGTTTTATTCAAACGTTAATTTTAATATTTTATCAAAAATTGATTTCATTTTACAAAAATTAATTTAATTTGTATACCATTTGCTTCAGTTGTATATTATTTGACCCCAAATTGTTATATTATTTTAATTTTAATCAAAATATGCATAAATTAATGAATATTATTGATTGTATTGTATTCACAATTATTAATGAACACAGATTTCTTTCATTTGTTTATTCTTCGAATGTCTTCAAACGAATGTAAAATTATATTTTTGTCAAATAAAAAAGCATTTGTATAAAAATGATTCAATTTCTTGATTTAGATGAAAATCTCTTTGGATTCCCGTTTTTTGAATGAGTAATTATTCGAAACGAATCAGAATATGAAAACTTAACCCAATATTCTCACAAATAATCTTTAAAAGTGAAAACTAAGTTATAACACATTTTCTATAATTAAATGAAAAAGTTTTATGCTTACAAAAAGGCTTAATAATAGCAAAAAATGTGAAATTAAATGCTCTATTAGTTTGAAAAACTTTATTATTAAATAATTAATATTCGTAATCATAGACTCATTAATACTTTTCAACTAAAAAACATAATTTGTTTTTCTAAATGTAGAAGTTTTAAAAAGAGAGCGTATTTTTGTGATGTTTTATATAACTAACTATTTTGAGACTGTTTATGATTTTGCACAACTCATAGCTTTTTAATATTTGATGATCTCTAAGCTGTTTACTTTTGATCATTTTATGCATTCCTTTATTCAGTATTTTAATTAATTATAATAACTTTTGTCATGTTTTAATTTAATCAAACATATCAAATAATAGTTACTAATAATTCATTATTATTAGAATAATTGTCGATATAATGATGGGTCAAAAGGTTTGTTTAGCTTTAAGTAATTTTATTCTTGAAATACCTTTAAATAATATTAATTATAATTGAATTCAATTGAAAGCTATCCTCTTCTGGTTCAAGTCCTGAACACGTTATTTTTGATTTTGAAAGAGACATAACTGTGACCAGAAATCAAAGATTTAAGTAATTATTTATTTAAACCTAAATATGATTTATATTTAATTAATTATAATGACATTTAATATACGTGTTCAGACACCCGACGGCCGCCTTCTTTCATATTATTTTCAAGCTTTCATCGATTGTTATCTATTTATTTGGAGGTCTTTTTGGTCAGGGTTCGTATCAATTGATTGTTGAGTTGAATGAAATTATTAACAATTTAATAATTGTTGTGAAACAGGATTTTTAGGAATATTTGTATTATTAATATTATTGATTTCGATTGACTTTTGGACTGTTAAGAATATAACTGGAAGACTATTAGTAGGTCTTCGGTGGTGGAACTGTGTTGATGATGATGGTAATAGTCATTGGATATTTGAAAACAGATTCAATAAAGACCAGAATAATGACGATTCACTCAATATGTCGAATCAAATCCATGAAAACGCCGCCGACTCTAGAATATTCTGGACAGCGCTTATCATCGCTCCTATTCTTTGGTTTGTTTTACTTCTCGTTACCTTATTTCGACTCAACGTTCAATGGTTTGTAAGTGTCGTTCATATCAATCCTCAAATGATTCTTATTTCAAATACTATTGCAATAAATAATTAAATAATTCATTGAACAGATGGTGGTTTCATTGGCTTTAATACTGAGCTCTTCTAACTTATACGGATATATTCGATGCAAATTAGGGGGAAATTTCAAATCTGTTCTCACACAATATGTTGGGAAACAAATATTTTATAACGTGAGTTATTATTCAAATAACAATCAATTATTCGAATAATCATTTTATTTTCAAAAATTCAATTTACAGTTCATGTCCTCATCAAATACAAAAACATCTCAAAACATGTCCGGATATCCGACCGCTTGAAATAATTTATAACTTATAAAACATTATTTTAAATAAACTTTCAATAAGTTCATACCGAAAGCGTTACGAAAACTTTCATAACTAGTCGTTATTAATTTGAAAGAAGTTTCTAAATCTTCAAAAGTGAAGTGAGGATACATTTGTTTAACTATTTTATATTTATGTAAACTATGTTTTGTCAATAAATCTTTTAATTGAGATGAAAGACAACTCGGTATTAATAGATAGAAATCGTTTATTTTTTCGATTTTCATTTCATTTATTTTATTGTCCAATGAATTCGGAAAATCCAGAATTGATAAGTCATGGATTTGAATATGTTTTGCAGAGTTTGGAATATTTAATAAATAACGCGGCGGTAAATAAGTTCTTGAAAATACAATATTCAGTGGCTTTTCAGTGTTTCGATCGATAATATGATTGATTTCAAAGAGTCCTTTAGTGACTCCCGACTGATGAATAAAACCATAGAATATAATAAGAATAAGATTAATAACAATCCAAAGACTAAAATAGCGTTTTCTCTGATATATTTTGTTGCCGTATAGAAAGCAAAGCGGAACTAAAGATGGGATCAGAAATCTCGGCTCTTGATGTGGTATTAATGAGAATCCAAGAAGTGGTACAATAAAAGTTAATAACATAATTGCTTCGTAAACATTCATAAGCGGCTGTTTTGCGCTATTTTTGACTGATATTAGAGTTTCTTTCAATACATTGAAGACATGAATGTATGCAAAAGCGCCCAAAAGAGAGAAAGCGAGCGGAACGCTAACAAACATATGGAAATACATGGGATGTAAGCCATGATTCGCTAAATTGTTTGGATTCAGATTGTATTCCATGAAATTCAATGGAGTTATCACTAAATTCTTAAACAATTCATCAAATCTATAGTTGATTAAGTGATCATAAATTTGAATTAAATTTTGTCTATAATATAAAGTGTCAAAAATACATAAAATTATAGACAAACTAATGAAAGCCGGTATTAACGAAAGCGTACGAACTGTTGCCGTCTTTAAAGATTTTAAAAATTGTTTTTCTTCACAATTAGAGATCAGCCAAAAGAGAAGCGGAGAGAAAGCAAACAATGCAAAAGTTGGTCTATTGAAGAAACCCAATGATAAAAGTGATCCAATTGTTATACAATTATTGTAATTATTGGTTGAAATGGATTTGAAGACATTCAGTAATAGTAAAGATAATAAAATAGTTTCAATACTATTACTGAAAGTATGCGTTAAATAAGTTATACTTATATACGAAGAACTCATTATAATCATTGATGACATCGAAGACGCACTTCTTTTGCTATAAAGACATAACTTGTATAGACTATAATCACATATAAATGATAATAAAGTGATGACAATTCGCGGACCAATCAATAGAGCGAATGCATTATCAGATAAATTGATTTCTTTTAATAAACTGAAAACTGGTCTCGAAATGAATTGCGGAAAAAATATATTTCTCAACGGAAACGAAGAATTGAATTCCCAAACGAGTAATACTTGAGTGTCGAAAACCTGTCCAGCAATTGGTTCAACCGATTGAAAGAACTCATCCGGTTGTATATAAGATGATTGTGGTATTAATACTAATATTATTCGTATTATTAATAATATTAACAATAAGTAGTTTTTTAACGCCATTTTTATCATTAATTATTTCAATTCTACATATGATATGATATAATAAATTGATAATAAATTAATTTCAATTATTAGATATATTGATAACTTTATTACAATAATAAATACCGGTATTGCATGAGTCGATGTGTGCAATGCTTTTCATAATGTTATCAAAAAAGTGATGCCACACAACACATTACTTTCATCATATTATTCTCAAAACTATTGAGTTTTGCGATATTTCTGTTATATTTTTAAAGCTTTACAACATTTCAATGCATTTATTTTTAAAAGTTGTCACAAATGTCGCTCTCATTTTTTTATTTACTTCTCATTATTTTACGTTAAATTCATTAGTCTTTACGTAAAAATATTGTTCATTTCAATATTGGATTAAATCCTAACTAACGTAGTATTTAATTAATTTGTTGACTATTTATCAAAAGATTTTCAAATATAAGTAAATTTTTAAAAATGAGTGAAACTATTGATAAAGAAGTGAAAGATAAGTTAAAACTGAGTAAGTCTTCAAATATATGTCAATCTTAGCTTATAATCATTTGATGACTTATTTTAAAAAAATTGATAATTTTAGAGGAGATTTATATAAATGAGAAAAATGGGGACGATTTGAGTGGTGATGGAAGTGAAGGAAAACCTCTCAAGACCTTATTGGAAGCGATGAGACGTTCAGGTGAAGAGCCGTTTCCTGTAATGTTCACCGATTCTAAAGAAGATAATAAATGGGTTGTTGTCTCCCAGTCACAGATCAAAAAAATTAAAAAGATTTGGATTCGAGAGAAGTATAAAACTGATGGAAAACAACAAAAAGAAATAGAAGACGAAGAGAGAAGACTTAAGAACTTGGAAGAATCGAAATCTATTTCTATAGAATTGGATAAATCATTACCTGAACCGAAAACAATCAAAATAAGAGATTGTGTTTCAAATCGTGATAAAAGGATTACTATTAAGGGTTGGGTTCATAGACTTCGAAGACAAGGAAAGGCTCTGATGTTTATAACTTTAAGAGACGGCACGGGTTTCTTGCAATCGGTTCTGACCAATAAATTGTGTCAAACATATGACGCACTTGTTTTACAAACAGAATCAACGGTTCAATTGTTTGGAACTCTTAAAGAAACTCCAGACGGAAAGACAGCTCCGGACGGACACGAACTTCAATGCGATTTCTGGCAACTGATCGGTGACTCTCCGGCCGGGGGTATCGATAATGTACTCAATGAAGAATCACATATCGATATACAGTTAGATCAAAGACATCTTATGCTTAGAGGAGAAGTTTTATCTAAAATAATGGCATTTCGATCAGTTGTATTGCAATCATTTCGAGACCATTATATTTCGCGCGGTTATAATGAAGTGACTCCACCGACACTCGTTCAGTCACAAGTCGAGGGCGGGTCCACACTATTCAAGTTCGACTATTTTGGTGAAGAAGTGAGTCTATATTGACGATCATGTCTTTCGAATATAACCATAATTTTAATGTCAAACTTGATTCCCTTAAATCTAAGGCTTTTTTAACACAATCGTCTCAATTGTATTTGGAAACCCTTTTGCCCTCATTGGGAGACGTCTTCTGTATCGCACAGTCATATAGAGCCGAACAGTCGCGTACGAGAAGACATTTGGCTGAATACACACACATTGAGGGCGAGTGTCCTTTCATAACATTCGAAGATTTGTTGAATATTTTGGAGGATTTATTGGTTGACGTTTGCGATCGAATTATGAAACACCCTTTGGGCAGATCTACAGTCAATCATTTTAATCCTGATTTCAAAGCGCTGACCAAACCATTCAAACGTATGAACTATACCGAGGCTTTGGTTTATCTAAAAGATAACAATATTACTAAAGATGACAACACTTTCTATAAATTCGGTGAAGACATTCCAGAAATGCCTGAAAGAAAAATGACGGATAAAATCAATGAAGTATTAAACTGTTTATCGATAATAGATATTGTTTTGACGAAAGAAATGATTAACTAATTATTGTTTAATTTAAAGCCCATAATGTTGTGTCGCTTTCCGGCAGAGATAAAATCGTTTTATATGCCTCGTTGTCAAGAAGATAACAGACTCACCGAATCTGTAAATTTGAATTATTTGACTTATAATACAGTTTTGATTGAGTGTATTGTTTGATAATTAGGTGGACGTATTATTGCCCGGAGTCGGAGAAATAATCGGTGGATCGATGAGAATATGGAAATACGATGAACTAATGGCTGGGTTCAAACGGGAAGGAATAGATCCAAAGAACTACTATTGGTATACAGATCAACGAGTTTTCGGTACGTGTCCTCACGGAGGATATGGTCTCGGACTCGAAAGATTTATAACTTGGATTCTAAACCGATACCACATTCGAGACGCAACTCTGTATCCGAGATTTGTGTCTCGCTGTAAGCCTTAACACATATGTCGATAAATCAATATATACTGAATTCAATTCAAATGATCAATATTTTTAAGGTTTATTTCTGGGATTTCTCATAAAATTGATTATATTTATGTCTTTTATAGTAATTATTTGATTAACTCAACGAATAAACTGTATTTCGAATTAAACCTATAATTTATTTGAAACTTTTAAAATTGATGAAAATAATAATCTGATTATTCTTCTAATTTTACATTTGATTCAAAGTTCGAACAATTGTTTCTGATTCAATGCATTAAAATTTCTTTTGTAAGCACGCATTTTTGCAAATATAGTTCTAATCTTTTTCTATTTAAACATTTTAATCCTTAAATAAACAAAAGGTCAGCAATACCTTCATCTGAAACTTGTGCTTCATTTAAAGATCTGATGATTCTTTATCTTATCTGAAATGGTTATCAAATCCATTAGAACTATAATAAAAGGATCGTTAATGAGGTTTGTGTTAAATTCAAGGACAACTGCGATTCAAAATGATTGAAATGTATATAAGATTTTATTTATCAACAGATTATAATTGCGTTGCTTTGCTTTCAGATGTTAATGGACTTTATTTAGTGGCTAAAGTCTAATACGTTTCATAATCGCACTTCACTTCACATTAGATATAACTTTATTGAATTCGAATTAAATGAATAAACACTTGTATTTGTGTTTCGAGTTATGACAGAACTTAATTTTCTTTATGAATAGTTTTATATCGAAGTAATTGGAACACAACTGCGGAAATACAGTTATGGGAAGTGCTTAAACTCGCCTCAAGTCAACTAAACTGCTTAATAAACATTAAGTTTGTGTTCATTTTCACTTTTAGGTTGTTTTTGAAAATCAAATTGAAAAATAAACTGTTCTCATAAATTGTTAACTTATATGTTTTGAAAATTTGAATAGAATTTATTGAATTGACTTTTGGACTATAGTTCTTAATTAAAATACTGATCAATCTGGGATTTATTCGAAAGAAAAAGTAGTTTCAATGCATTCAATGAAGTTTTGGTCGAATCGGATCAATATTTACATTAAAAGCTATGCTTTTAAACATTTCAAAAGTGCTAATCGTTTAGATTTTAGAACTTATTCAAACGGAAATACGAACAAATTGAGGTAAAATTCAATATATTTCTAGCCTTAACTTTTAAAGTAGTTATGCTTATAATTGATGACACATTTATCAAATCAGTCCATATGTCTCACTTCCATATTCATATGCTTTTGGGAGGAGTGATAAACAACTTGAATATCTGACAATAGGAGAACTTTTGACAAGAAGAGCTGAGACAGGTATAAAGTGATGCCATCAAATTTTATAACTTTTTTTTCTCCTGAATATCATATCATTTAATCTGTAAACTGATGTAGATTTTTAGCTCAAACATTTCTTCTTTCCTAAAAAATTATACAGTGAGGAAGATATTAAAATACTCATAGGAAGCCTTTTTGAGCCATTTCATTCCAGGTCGGCTTCACTCAGTTTTGAATACAGGTGCGAAACTTGAAAGGGATTAAGCAAAACATTTGTAAACAAAACAATCTTTATTAAGCGCAATATTTTAAGAATTCAATATCAATAAATTTATTAAATTATTGTGA
>JAQFXV010000654.1:0-19514 GCA_034694065.1 Camisia spinifer
TCTCTTTCTTTCTTTCTTTCTTTCTCTTTCTCTTTCTCTTCAATTTTCTAAAATTTCTTTGCTCTCAATTTCTTCTGAAATTTGATGGTTAAAATTGGTTCTCAATTTCCTCATGTATATAGTGAAAAAATGCAAAAACACACTTGAAGGCAATCTATGAGGGATAAGTTTAAGGCTCAATGATTGGTAAACATAATAGTGTTGTTGTGGAAATGTTTTTTCGCTTGAAACTCATCATATTTTCTATGATAAAGTTTCGAACAATTGATGCATTAACAGAACAAAACATTGTTTATTTCAGTAATGCATTATAGAGTTCAACAATATTGATATCGAAAATATGTTTGAAATTCCTTTTTGAATCGAAACACATTTAACATATATATAAGGCTTTTGAGAATTGAGAAAATATAAAGAAATAGATTTATAGTTAAGGAAAAATTTATGCTTAAACTTTGTTGAAATGAGAAATTGAAATGAATTACAAACTAAGCCTTAAAATATTAATTTGAGTCTAAACAGTTCTGAAAACCTGAATACACATTCAATCTATAAATTAGGGAATATTCTTTATATGGATGGATTAGAAGCAAGTCTTACAGCAAAGGATACTTATGTGCGTTCGATACTAAAGCTTTACTCATGAGATTTGTAAGAAAATACTGTTTCAAATCTGCATGGCTTACAGCTTATACTCAATATTGATTGCGTTCAAGCGTTGAAAGATATCTAACTTGTACAGTAAGTATTACCCATTTTCACGATGTCATTCATTCATAATAAGAGATGTCCACAAATCTTAATAAAGCATAAGATGAAAATTTACTGCTAGTTTGAAAATGGCTTCAAAAACTCAAAGAGAGACTGAAAAGATTTGATTCAAATTAAACTAATTTAAGTGCTTATTTTCATCTTTAATAAATTTTAGGTTTATTTGTTAACTTCCTGAAGGCAAATGAGATGATAGCAATGTTAACAATTTTGACTTATTTTCTCATCAAATAAGCTGTTAGTGGTTTATAAAATATTGAATCATTGATGCAAAAATTGAATTTATAGCATAATACTCTTTACGTAAAAGTGTGACCCAAAGTATATTAATAATACGAATAATACATTATTTTGTCCAATTTTCACATAATAAAGTTAATTAAATAAACGTATTGAGCAATCATGCAATGAAATCAAAAGAATTATTATACTTTCAGTGTTCACAAAACCAAAATATTAATGAATGTTCGACTCTTTCATCAAATAATGATGAAAATATTTACTTTGCAACCAAAAAATCATTAAATTCATTGGTAAGTTAAAATTCGAGTCAATCAGTAAAGCCAACAAAACTAATATCAAGTAATTGAACGTTTCTTCTCCTTAGAGATAAGTATTGAAAAATTGTTTGATCTCATTTTGTATTATATCTATGATATGATTGGTGTATAAATGTTAAGCCATAATGAATTCAATTCCAATATATCACTCGACAATATTTAATACCCAGAACTTGTCATTTGACAGTTAATCATGAATCGAATTTATATTAAAGGAAACGTGACTGACATTTGTGAGTAAAAAATCGAATCAATTATTATTGAAATAATTTTATTTGAAGAACATTCTTAAGTTAGTGTCTATATTAAATCAAAAGTTTTTCAATTGAATTTTAAAATAACTTTTCTCCAAATTTGAATTTTTCGAAAATAAATTTTGTTGTTAAATGAATAGTCAATTTTCACTCATTAAAGTCTAAGTTTTTTGTTGTTGTCTATAAATACCCCAAATAAATATTGAAAGCCATGATATTATTATGGTTTGATAGTAAACAAGGGCTTACTCCAAATCCGTGCCATCAAACATGGGATTTTCATGCAGTGCTCTTCTTTCCTTCCGGCCTTTTATAATTAAACATTAAAGCGAATATCAAAAATAGTAATTAATGAAAATGCTTTCCAATTTTTTCAAACAAAATATTGATATCACAGTTAACTGAACCGAAAAAATTAATGGAAAAAACATTGCTTTTTAATCTTGAATACCAACCAAATGTTTAGTTCAACGAATTATTTCATATACTAGAAAAGCAAAACTATGTGTCAATAAATATACTTATTTAAAGGCGAATAAATTCATAATTTTTGCACTTCAATTCAACATTTTGATTTTTTCCTATGATAATAAATTATTTTCTTTGAATAGTGATAATTTAGTGGTATTTCAAAATCAATATTAAATTCGATTAAATTTCAGTACATTCAAAATTTGAATGTTTATTTCATGCATAAAGCTTTTTGAAAATTAAATCTCAAACTATTGTTCTCTTTTCAAATAAATAGATATCATTGAAAAATATATAATTTTTATAACGAACGTGAATTTTATTTATTTAATTTACATTACGAGAAAAAGATACCTAAAAATTTCCTGATCATAAATAATGAAAACATAAGCTCTTGATTAATAAAAATGTAGATTCACTTGAATACAGTGTGTTTTCTGTTGAGTTGATTTAAATGCAAGTTTTCTTGAATGACAAAATATAGAGTTGAAGTTGTAACTTGTGCTACATATTAGCAAAGAATCTAATTTTGCTTTCACAGTATTTTAATTCATTGAAAGTTGCATTTTCTGACTTTAAAAGTCTCACATCGATTAAGAGTAGAATAAGGTTTAATTCATTTGCATAGAACATCGCTAATTAAGTTGGGAGTTTCACTAGGATTCCAAAACCATACATTTAAATACTCTGTTCAACTTTATATCAAGCTTCAGGACTTGATAGTTAAATTAGGCCAGAAATACGAGATTATAAAATAAGACACTGTTTCGAAACATAAGATGACGGCCATAATATCTGATTGGGTTTTGTGTACTTGAGTCCGACTTTTACTATATTTTCTCAAATCTATTATTTGCTAACATATGAGATACACTATTAGCACAAATGAGGCGCAAAATATAATATATAGAAAAAAAATTGAATAGAAAATCGATATTTTGATTTGGAAAATAATGTTAGGCTTTTATTTGAGGAAAATTCGCTCAATTGGAAGTTGAGCTCAAGTATTATAACTTAATGGTTATGAGAGACAAAATGGCATCTATAGAGAGCTTCTACAGAACTCAAATGGACTTTAAGTAAGTTAAATAACTTCAAGGTATAGATATTGATAAATTCAAATATTATTTTGAAAAAATATTTATGCATTTTTCAGATATTATGAATTTTTTTTATTGAGTATTAAAAATATGATATAAAAAATTGTGCCAAAAAATCTCATGTAGTTTAAAACCAAAGAGTGATGTAAATGAAAAATATCGTATAAAAGTTTGCCTAATATTATATTTGAGATATAAGTGATATAGAGAGTAATGGAAAATAGAAGTAATGGTAATAGTTTGATAGGCAAAAGGCAAACACTAATGTAATGCAATTCCTGAATTTGATAGTTACCAAATTCTCAGCATAAGCAATGCTAGACTTCAAGTAACTTATTCTGTCAAAAAATATAAAAATGCTAAAATCCTTCCAAACCGAGCGATTGTTAAAGAGATGAGATATTAGAGATGAGACTGGGATGAGACACACGTGCTATTAATGACCCCAATTTGAATTTTAAATTGGCTACAAATCTTTGTTGGATTTGTAATCGATTTCACTCTAGGCTTACATTTGAGAGTAACTATAGCTCTACTATTTTAGAGGATAGAGATTGTAAAAGAGAGACTCACAAAATCTGACGAATAGGGGATTCGATGATCACTAAAAGATAGCTTTGAGTTTGAGTGAGAGATGGAATTGAGAGGAAAAAACAAACAGTCAGATAGCAATAGTGACTCTTGAATAGTTGGCTGCCTATAGAGACTGACAAATACTTATTTGGTCTCTTATCTAATCCTTTTGGCATAAATTTTATTAATATTTTGCATTCAATTATTTGATATTTGATTTATCAAACAGGAAAATCTGAATTTGAAATATCAATTTCTCGAAATCTTCTAATTAAATAATTAATCTTTAATTAAATTATACTTCACTAAAACAAAACACTAGTATTTATAATAAAAAAAACTTCAGTAAGTCATTAATCAACGACTCGTTTAATAAGCAAAATATTTTGAAAATTAGGAAAAATTTATGCTATTGAGTACTATAACAATATTTGGGTAAAAATAATAAATTGCATGCAATAATTCAATGTCGTGTCGGTCTCTACTTTCAGCTTAAAAGGACATTAGTGTTGAAGTCACACACTATGCTTTAGGAGGTTATCGCAGCCTTTTTTATGCTGAACCGCCCAACAAATATTCACCAGATTGTCTTTGACCGATTTGTTTGTCGGTGTGAATTGCACTCAATATTTCTCTCTTTTTCCTATTTTTCTTTGCTTTATATTATAGTTAAGACATTAAACTACTGATAGCATTAGAATCAAGTTGAGAGCGATTTCTTATTCAGTGAACTCAAGTAACGAAATATTATATAATATACTCATTACTCGTACAGCGCTTTAAATATATTAATAAAACAATTTATTTTAATTAGTTTATTCTCTTATGAGATGAGCTCAACTTTTTGAAACTTAAAACTGAAGCCAGAATGCAGTTGTGTTTTCCCTTTTGGAATGCATATGAATTTAATCGTCTTTATACTAGTGATAGAAAAGCTCATAAATGTTTGAAGTTTTCTGGAGGTATTGTTCATATCCTTAAGTTTAATCATTAAATATTTTTACATCTACTATTCATAGTTAAGTTTTATGAAATATCACTAATTTATTGAAAGGGTAGAACTCATTTCATGACAAAAGAATAATATAATATACTGAATATTGATATTGAGATTCCACTGAATTCAATGTGAAAATAAGCGTATACACTCTTCATCTTTTTAACCTGTCTATCAAATAAAAATAACATTTATAAGAAAAATTAATGAATTTAAACACAATATACTGTATATCACATACACAAAAGTGTTAAAATTAAAGTTATTTTAAAATAAAATTTTTGATAAAAATGACAATATTTATCTCTTAATATTGTATGAAAAAATGGGAATACTTTGCAAAATGATGATCATTTGTTTCTCTTTTAGCTAATCTATATGTTATAGTTTACACTTTGTTTTAAGCTAATGAGACATTGAAGAAAAAGTTTCTTTAGTTCTATTTGGGTTTTAGCAAAACTCAAACAAAACTAATGCATTAAAGGCATTAAGATTTAGCGAATATCGATTCACAAAATAAACCAAATATTTAGGAATCGCAAAAAATCGAGAGTGAAGACAATTCTTTAGGAATCTTTCCTCAAAAACAACTTCCACTTATATTCTTCTACATCGATGAAAATCTTTCTCTGTAAGGCTTTTAAAAATATTTCCGGAATAGTTTATAATAAACTTTTGATATAAGAGTGACGATAGTTTAAAGTGAGTACAGTATCGCTGCTTTATTTTTAATTTAACTTCCATTCGCTTCTGCTTTCGATCTTATTTTTCACACAAGTTTTCTAGAGCTGAGCTTGAGTTTGATAGTGAAAGAGAAGGCTTCGTTTGGTATACCATTTAATGTATTTAATTGTACGCTTCATGAAGCAAAGGCTTCTTATCACAAAAGTTTGTGATATAGCTATAGTCATAATACTTATACTAATAATAATAATATTGATGGCATTATAATCTTTAATCCCATCCGCATTATTATTTAATGTTATCACAGATGAGGGAAAAAGTTGGCCCAAAAACTTCTAGGCTTAATATTGTTATATTCTATTCTTAAGGCTAAGTTGAATATAACATTATTGTGTGTGTTTTTGAACATTTCGTACTTTCCTTTCCTATTTTTATTATATATTTTTGCTGATATTTTTCGATGTCATGCACAGACGATTTGATCCCAACGAAGAGGAAACGCGATTCGCAGATTCTTGCAGAAAAATACATAAAAAAGAAGATGTGCACAAAACTAGAAAATAATTCACGCGAGGGGTGGTGTGAGGTTAAAATATGAGGACATTAAGTGTTACGATGCGTGGCTCACAAACTTTTAATCGCATAAAAATGAACAACAAATTTCAAATATATTTTTTATATTTATTTTTATCTTATTTTCCACAGCCATTAATATAGTTTGATTTCATGCATGATTCCAAAAATTACTTAAATCTGTGCACAATTATCTATTTTTGTTATTAATAAAGCTAATGCTCTAAATTAACTATTTATGTTCTAATAACTAATCTGTAAAATAACCGATTTCTGAACTTTATTTTATTTTTACTACTAATTAAGCTTTGAATGTATCCCATAAGCTTAGCTTTACTTCAGATTCTCAGGCATTTTAACTAAAACTATTTATTATTTATTAGCTAATAATAGTATATAAAAAGTATTATGAGTAAAAGGGAAGAAGAAAAAAATTGCAACTTTTTTCAACTACAAACTAAAATAGGATTCTATTGATTTCAAAGCTTGCAATGAAGTGAACATAAATCATGAATCTATTGAATAATTTGACAAAAAATACTTTATATGTCGAATTCGGAGTTTAGACAAAAGTAATATAAGAGTCAAACTAAGTTTATGTTCAAAAGGAAAAGTAGATATTTTTTTGTCTGCTTTAACAAAGGGGTACGAAAATACAAACCAAAATACAAATACAAAAATGGGTCTGTTTTGCAGAGTGTGAAAGAATATAAGAGACTTGAAAAAGAATAAGGAATCGATTTTAATGTATTATAGGTGAACACACGCACACACCTGGAGTCCTCCTCTAAAAAAATCTTCACAATAGCCGTGTATCTCATGCTGCCTTTTGCTGCTAATAAAAAAGTTTTTTTGCTGATAATATACAACCATAAAAACCCTAATATTGTGCCAAACAGTTTCTCCTTTCTTTATTTTAACTCTGCTCTTCATCTCTTGTACTTTTCTTACTTTTAAAACAAATGGACGTTAGAAAGGACTTGGAATAATCCATCTGACAATAACAGCCTTTTTCTTTATTTTTTTGGTTAGAGAAACAATATTAAGTGTGAAAGTTTGAGATATTTTGAATTTCAAAGTTAGGGAAACTGTAAATTTGTGCATAAGCTTATGTCAAACTAAGTTAGAGTAATATATTATTTGACTTCAACTTCGATCAAATGAAAATAAAGTCATGTTTAACCAACTAAATCGAATTTGTTGATAAAGAGAAAAAGAAATTTCACTAAATTCAGTCACATTTTTATCAGGTATCAAAATTTTAATAATCATAAATTTGAATTTCAAAAAATATTTGGAGAATTTTTTTCAACTTTTCATAGTTTCTTTTTGTCATAAGTAAACATATTGAAGAAATTTTTGACGATAAACTCTCCTAAATATATTATATATTTGTTCTTTCTATAACATTATATCCTTTAATACATTTGTATACATAAAAAAGCGAGTGATGTTAATGTAGTGTCCGTGTAGTGTGTGTTATGTCGCGCTCCCTCTCAGTCAAAGTTTATCTCCTTCTACTCCTTATATAATATCTACGGTCACTCAACTCCAAAATGATAAATTAGACAGTTTTTTCTTCTTCTTCTGCTTCCAAATAGGATTTATAACCCAAAAGAGAGGCTTATATTAGAGTTTCAGTACACATATCGGCGCAACTATTTATGATTACACTTTATATATGGAATTTTTTTTTTGATTCCTTAACTTGTTTTGCTTTATATGAAGAAAAAAATTGTGATCAAAAACAAATGCTTCCCAAAACATATATTACTATTAACCGACATTATATGATTCAAATAACATACTTCTGTATCAGAAAAGGTCATTCAAATATCTTATTTAAAAATCATATAAGACTTGCATTAAAAGCTACAGCAGTTTATTTTTAAATACTTCTTCATCCATAAAATTTTGATATCAACCCTTCTTTGGATCGAAGTTTCGTACGAGACTTTCTCAGTTTGGGTTATGTTTCTCTGCCTTTTTCTATTAAATTATGTTAAAGTAAATTATAAACCATAAAAAAGGAAAATTTTTTCAATGTCAAGATAATGCTGTATATAAATATCAATAAAATGAATGCCTCGTATATTAAAAATAAAATTTTCTCAACTTTCAAAAGTTATGATCAAATTCGAACTTTAGTAAAGTTTGTGTAAACCCCCAGTTTCTGAATGTCATATTTCATTGAATCCCAATCTTTAAAAAGAGGGTTCGAAACAAATTGGTTTTCTGTTGAGAAACACTTACGGATTAAAAATGAATGCATAGAAATTTAGTTTCACATCTGTATTGCTAGCCTTTAAAGCCACTTTCTTACAAATCTTATATTGTATGACATAACACAATACAGTGTTACAGGGATTCGGCTTAAGTTTGTCAAATCTATAAGTTATTGCCAGAAGGATCATATTTTACAGTTTTTCAATAAATTCCAAGAATTTTCTTATAAAAGACTAATAGAAGTTTCTTAATCTTCTTAAAAGACTTCTTAAAGTATAGATTTTTACGCATAGAATATTTAAAATGGAAAGAATCGACAGTCAAGACAGTCAACAAACAAAAATTATGTTCGATTTTTTGTCACGATGTGATATCTTCTCTGCTCCGTTTCCCTGAGAACAAGTGATTCTTATTTTAGTGATAAAGCTTAGCTCACATTGCATTGTATTTGTGGTGCATTTTCTCTCTTACTTCTTGTGATGTATGATCGAGAATAAAGTTGGAGGCATTGGAAGCACACAAGAAACCAGATTGAAATGAGATAACTATTTGGTGTGCGAACCAATACTATGATATTGCATAACATAGACTTATAGAGACTTATAATATATGGTATTAAATAGAGAGAGAAAATGTCAAATAATATGAAGTCCTTTCATATATATTATATGTTTTATGCATTTTTGAGCATTCATATTATACTCATCTTTCAAAATTGTAATTTTTCATTTAATATTAATTATCAGAATTAATGAAAGTCATTTAGTATAAAATTATTCAATTTTTTCTATACACTTTTTTGATTGAAAAACATTAATTATTGTGTAATTTAAGCAAATTTCTCACTAATTCAAAATTTGTTATTTAGTTGAAGTGTTCATTTGCTCAGAAATGGTTTTTTGTGGAAATGATTATAACTCATTGAAATTTATGAAAGTGAGAAAATAAAATTTGACTTTAAAGGATGATAATGTTGTTAAATTATTTAACATTTCAAAAAGTTAATTAATTAACATTCTAATTAAGGGGTTTGATTTGAATTATAATTTTTTGTATTTAAACCACAAACTACTCAACATTTGTCCATATAATTAAAACTTATTACGTATAATAAAGTTTTGGAAACATTACCTTTAATATTAGTGATAAATGGATGTTATCAGAGAATAAAAGAAATTGAGACGTCATAAATGATAAAACTTTAGATTTGGACCACAGTTCCAAAAAAATTTGAATTTAAATTTTTAAAAAATCAAATGATTCAGATAGACATTCAGTATTTCAAATAAAATTTTCGTTTAGAAAGTCTCAAAATATTCCCGTATTGTGTTTTTAAGTATTCAGATCACTATTTTAAAAGTTTGTCAACACATTGTTCAATACTAAACATGTCTGTTAACACACATTTGCATTTATTAAATTTTTTTTCAGCGCACTTTAGGATTCGCTTAAAATTTACAAACCTATGAGTATTGTATTGAACGCAAAGTAATCGAAAGATAAAAATATGCTTATGATGAAAAATTGAAGAAATTGAGAAATCATATGAGAATAATTCACATATTTTGTTGACGATCAGTCATTCACTGTGTTCAATGTTCAATAACTCGATTTAATTGGATTTCATTTATTCAGATTCGTTAATGAATGTGTTATCAGATATTTTATTGAAGTTCAAAATCCAAACTAATTAATGGAAAATAAATTTATTTGTCAAATAAAAATAATATGATTAACGATTGTTAAAGATTTTTGTTTATTAAATATCTCTTCAATGAATCATTTGATGAATGATTGCTTATATTTGAGGTATTGTTCACTCTTAAGAAATAGAAAATAAGAATTTCAGCTGTAAATGAATAGTCTTTTCTTATAGAAACATAGATCGGATGTCAAGCACTTAACAGTTATTCATTGCATCGAAGATTTTATTGAGAAGAAAAATAGGAAAATCTGGTAAAGCAGTGAAATTGAGAATTGGGCTGTAAGGAGGCATTTATAGCATTAAGTCTTACATCCTATTATAACTAAGTATAAGTTATTTATCGTATTACCAGTCATTCTTTTGTAATTGAAACTCACATTAATAACTACAACTTTGATTAAATCAAAAACAAGTACTTCGAAGTCTTCCATGAAATTAATACTTAAGATTCAGACTATAAATTGCTCACTGAATGTATACAATGCAAACATAAATATCATTGGGAGAGAGGGAGAGAGACGAGAAGAGAAAGATTCAAAAGTAAAGGGATGTTCAGAATCTGCTATATTTTCTTAAAGTTGAAGCAACACAATGAAAAACTGATATGAATTTCACTGTAGTTTTCGCTTCAATCGATATAAATAATGCAAAAGTATGTGTATATAGTTATTCAGAATAGAAACAATGCACTTGTTATGGGACAGAAATTGAAATGAAATAAAATACTGCGCAATTTTTTCATCTGTGTGTTTATGTTTCGTTGAATAATATTAATCTCTTGAATTTTCGTTTAGTTTTCCCCTTTCTCTGATGTCCCTTTAAATGCACTTAACAGTAAAAGTATAACCATATAAGACAAGACAGAACACAACTTGAAGTATGAAAATAAAACTCAAGTAAAATAACAAAATGACAAAATAAATTGGTGTTGAAAGCATAGTATCAAATATGACACATTTCTTGCAATTCTTTGCAAACTTCAACGCGGAAACAATTGTTTAGTGTGAAAAGAATTACTTCAATGCATGAAAAAAATTCCTAGCTTTTAAGCTATTATAATGAAAATTTTTTAAGAATAATTTCTTAATTTTATATCATTTTCAATTTGAAACTTTGAGAGTAACAGAAGTTGAAGCAATTTTATCAGAAATTACTTTCTTATGCTGAAGGCTATTAAGTTATGGAACACTAGTGTTTTGTTATTACTAAAAACCCATTTCATATTATAATTTATGAATCAATATAAATGAATTTTATGAAAATTGCACTTTTCGATCAAAAAATTCAAGCAATTTATTTTCTAAGCCAAAAATCATTAAGAAAAAAGTTCAATAATAATTGTAATAATTCATAATCAATGACTTGTTAAAAATTTTGAAGATTAATAAATATTTCTTTTACGATAAATTTATTTTATAGCGAAACAAACTATTAATCATATTTAAAAAATAGCAATTAATATAATTTTTTTAACGCTTCATAAATTTTTCTGAACAAAATTTTTTGTACAATTATGCAATAGTTTGAAAAAGCAATAAACGAAAATGTTTTGTGAAATATATATATAATAACTGAGTTTGAAAAGGATTTCATTTTCTATTGTAATATATTCTTATAAAAGTATAATTTATGAAATTGTTAATTCATTGTTACAGAAGAAAATGAGATTTGAGAATAAGATTTATTTATTTTAATCGAGAAAGAGGGCGTCGAAGCACTTGCAAGTATTTATGTGAGGATCGATTACTGGCCAAAAGTGTGTCTCAACACTTAAGTGTTCATAGTGTTCATCATGATAGCGATGATGATGATGATGGGCTCTACTATTATATTGTCTTTCGGCTATCAAAATATATTATTTGTCTTGTTGTAAGACTCCATTATATTAAATACTAAAACACTATAATGTCATATGAATACTTCCTGTCACTAATGCACTAAACTATTGCTAAATTTTCTTCTTTTAAAACAAAAGAGTAAAATGTAATAAAGAGAAGCAATAGAATAATTCACAGAACAATTCAGCAGATTATTGATTACTTACTATATCTTTTGAATTTTATCCAATCATTGAATGCTTTACAGATAACAAAAGATTGAAAATTCAAATTTTTTGAAATTTAATACGAAATTTAGTTCTTCTTTTCCTAAACAAATAGTTATAATAAGTAAAAAATGCATTTTCGTTTAAACTTCTTTCTATACTTTCTATTTTGAATTTTATATCTTTGTCTTTGTCTTTTTCTGACATTTATGCATAGAGTAAAAGATTTTGTAAAACTCTATTAAATAAAACATAAAATTCAGTTATATACTGAATTTGACACAAGTAGTATTTTTGCTCAATTGGACAACTCTGTTTGTCAGATCGTTTATGTCTTTTCACAAATTTATGATAATTTTAATAATCTTCCATTGAGAGGAATTGAGAAGCTTTAAAAGAGTTAAGCGCTAAAAAATTTGAATTTCTATCAAATCTTGAAGCTGTCATTTGGAGTCAAAACATTGGAAATCATGTATTTTTGAGTATGGTTTGTAAGTAGACTATTTCAAAAAATAAATAATTCTCTGCATAATTCATACTGATTAATTTGAATTAACAATAAAAATATCATTTTAAACACCCTTCAGAATAAAAAGAGTACAAAAATTAAACAGTAAACAGTTAAGAACTCGAATGAAAACGAGAAGGAAAATAAGCATTGAATTTAATTGAAATTAATAGTGGAATATAAGAACTTATTTTCTTCGCCCACTAATCATGATTTTTAATGATGCCATCATTTTGAACCATTTCATAATGTGCATCATAAATGATCTTCAGATGAGCTCAATTTCTAGCTTTAGTTTTATATTATGCAAATTTTCGAAGGGTTACTCAATTGAATAGTATTGTATCGATGAGCATGATTTGCATACTTAATTTAATAGGCGAACCCCATCCTGATTTACATATAAGAATAAGAATCAAATTCAGCTCAATGAGAGTTAAAGTATTTTAACCATTGAATCATTAATATCAATAAATCTTATATAAAAATACCACAAAATACTGGTACTAATACTCAGTATTTAATAATTAAAATACATAACTTGATCCCGTGTCGCTATTTTTTAGCACAATTTTTACCATTTCTTTGAAAATGATAATAGTTTTTTGTATCGATTTTGATAGAGAATTTTATCCTTGTTTTTTGCTCAAAGACAGAATTTACATCAAAAGCTTTTTTGTTCATGAGATAGTACAGGATTTCTGTTTCTTTATTGAGATTTTCTAAAACAAAATACTAAATGTAAAGCTGACGGTAATTTTGATAAAGATTTTTGCAGAAGTTTTTCAGAGTTCACAGTAGTGTTTGCAGTAATTTTTTTATCTTATATCAAATTTCTTATACTTTTTGATGATCAAAAATTAATTAAATTAACCAAAACATTCACTAAGAATAGAAACATAAGAACATAAAATCTGATTTCATGAGGAAATTTGAAAAAGTGTAAAATATGAATAAAGACAAAAGAAATAAATAGATTGATAATATAAAAGAGATTTGAATTGAAAGGAATTAAAAAGACTTTATTAATAAAAAATTAACTTAAAATTCAGATGTCTTGAAATATACTGTAAGTCAGATTAAAATGAAAATTGAAAGACCTGAGGCTTTGAAATATGAAGTTCTACAGAATTTTGACAAATGTATGCATAAGAATCAGAATAATAACATTTTTACAAATAAATAAAAATATTTAGCCTGAAACAAATATATCTTTATACAAAATAAGGGTAAAAATGAAATTTTGGAATAAGTTTGTAAATATTTTATTTCAATTATGTTTCACGTTTACATCACTTGGAAGTCAACGTTTGAATGCAAAAATTTATTGCAAAGATGAGTGGAAGAGACGCTGCGAGCAAAATAACTTTTGCCGAAACTGTTCTCCTCTTTTCGAGACATACACTTTTTGATATTAAATTTCACATTTCCGCATGAATAAGCAATATCATCAAAACTTAATAATTGAAAGTTTTCTCGTGTGGAGGAATAACAGGATGAGATCGCAAAATAGTTTTTAACGTTGAGAGAGAGAGAGAGAGAGAGAGAGAGAGAGAGAGAGAGAGAGAGAGAGAGAGAGAGAGAGAGAGAGATCGGTATCTATGGCAGTGAAAGCACATTAGACTTCAACATATAATTCTTTTATGAGTCTTAAATCCTCGCAAACTTATTGGTCATGGGCTCGACTTCTTCGGTAGTAGATTCTACTTTTAACACTTCTTCATCCAGACAACACTTCCATTATAATTTGGGTCTAATTCCCTCCTAATCCCAAATCTCAGTTTCCAACGAATATAAAGAATAGTTGCGGAACAATATTTGAGTTTAATTTTCTCAGTTCTTTAATTTGAAATAAGAAGTAATTTATATGAGAGAAGAGTTTCCATTGGTTTTATCAGTTTTTTGTTAATTTTGAAAGAAATAAACTTGATATTAGATAGTTTTGAAGAACTTAAAAGTAATTTAAGTTTGAGAAAAAGTACAATATAGTGGTGACGCCACTGGGGAAACAATGAGAAAATGTCTTTACCTTATTTAAGCTGAAGTAAGAGAAGCAAAGATGTAGAGGTATTTGAACGGAATAAGAGAAAATATATAACATTTATGACTATCTGTACATAAAAGAAAATGATGAGCTCTGGCTCGAAGGCATTCACTGTTCAGATAACTCTCCTTTAGATTATTCTAATGTAAATGTGAGAAAAAGACATTATACTAGTTTTGTGTTTGGGTTTAGGTATAGTGTAATGCATTTGTATGCATAAGAAATCATATTAGAGAATATGGATGTTCAACACTCTATGACATGAATTCCCAGAAAATACTATTATAAAGAACAGAATTGACAGCTATCCTGAGGTGTCGGTCAACTTATCCTCTGGAATATTTTAATAATAAGTTTATCATTAGATGAAAATAATATGAACAATAGAATATCTTCGGATTCTCCTTCAAAAACAAATATCTTGTTTTGTCTGTCTTTTGTTTAAGGAATAAATTTTAGAATCAATGGAAATGGGATTTTGTTTCGCCCACATTGAGATGCATTATGTTTTGAGACATTTGATTTTTTAGATTTTTCAGATTCTCATTTCCATTCGATGATTTTTATTTAAATTTCTTCTGATTTATACAAATTTATTTGAAATCTGATTAAGTAAGTGCTTGAAAGATATAAAATAAGCTTTTTTCGACTTTGATTTTGTGCCGAAATATATAAAAAATGATATATCAATGTTCATGAATTTATAGCCTAACAGAAATGATGAGAAAATGTGTGCATCAGAGAAGCCATGCAGTGAACTCATTATTTCATTGAACGGCACTAATCAATAATGATATAATGCAATAAAGGTTTAGTGTAAGACCAATGAAACTTTCACTACAAATTGTTCAACTTATTGGGTGCTGAATAAAGAGAGGAAACTTGTTATACTAGTTTATGTTCGCATTAAGTTTATAATAGCAAAAGATTGTGAAATCAATTAGAAATTATTTGTTAAATATTAGTTTAAAGGCCATAAACTATTTCCTTTGAAACACAGCTAAATATCGATCGATTTATCAAATTCTTTCAGAATAAATGAAGGTTTAAATTTGAAAATTTTTGCTCAAAGTAAATAAAGTATTAAATATTGAATAGTAGATAATAGGATTACATATTATGAATGATCAGATATTAAGAATTTGTTGAATAATTTGATAGATTTGATATTTCTTTGATTTGATCACAATGTTTAAGCTTTTCACTACTTATGGAAAGTCTAAAATATGGAAAGTTTCAAGATTGCTATCATATAATAGGAAAAATTAAGAAATAACTTGTTAAATAGTGCTTTTTTGATTGAATATTTTTCAGATTTGCATAGAATTGAAAAAACATTGAGGAATAAATTAATTAATGAATCAGTGTAAAGAAATATTAAGTTTTTACTTAATTCAAGAAATTCAAGTGTATTCGATTTTAGAAAAGTTGAATTTGTGAGCGCTATTCAAATGCATCCCACTTTTCATCCCAGAGTACAGATGATGAATAAATTTTAAGTTCAAGTTTTGTATAGCCTTAAAAAGGATGGTCAGAAACGCTGAAACAGCAACGGATTATGAGTCAAAAAGAGATAAGTAAATAATTAAACAGTAAATATGAGAATATGACACTCAATACATATTTTACTGCTATGAAAATGACATGTTTATAAGGATTTATAAATATTTATCTAATGGTTTATGGATTGAATTTATTTTGTAATAAATATTTTCTAATTAGATCGGAGTGAATAAGTGATAGAGAACCTGACAGTAGATATTATTAATCTGGAGAATAATAATTTTCAAATGAGTTAACAGGAGTTGACTTTTTGTTTTCTTCATATCCTTCCGGGGATTAATACTTTGTGATAATTTATTCCTTTACTGAATACTATTGTAAACAGTGTTGAAAGAGTCGCACTTCTGGAAAATATAATTTTTCACTGACGTGAATAAAAACAAAGACTGCAAAAAAGTCCTTTAATGGATAAAAAAGAAAATCAAATAAGATATAAAATAGAGATACGATCGTTTGAAACAAAGAGAAAAAGTAAAACCAATGTTTGCAAGTTTGCAAAACAATTATTCAGAATTAAATTCAAGTCTGAATTGAGTTTAAAATACTATAGACTCGAATTCAAGATTTAAAACAATCAATTCTGATAAATAAATCTTATAATTCTTTCCTCTATTGAATTTATTAAAAAAATAATTAAATATTTGCTTGAATTGAAAACTAGTAATAATCATAATGAAGAAAATGTCAATTATTGAAAGTTTGATTTAGAAGAATATGAGAAGTTAATAAATTTCAATTTATATAATGAAACTCTGATGAAAGACATATTTCAACGGAAGAAAATAGATTCTTCGTTGGTATACTTCACTAACAAAAATTAAGATTTCTAGATATGTAATATATCTTGAAATCTTGTTATCTATCATTCAGTGAAATTTTTGAAGCCAACGTTTTTCTGGTTGAGTTACTTTTGCAAAAGCTAATAATGATTATAGATTCTGTGCTTTTATTAATTTATAATACAGTACAAAACATCTATTTTCATATTTATTAGATATTTTCTAGAATATTTATGCATAGAATAATAGTGAATCATGTCATACAAATTTTATAAGACAAATGTCAAGATCTAAAAATGAATGAAATATAAAAAATGACATAAATAACATGGAAGAATACAATAGCAATTTCTATATATGAAGTCATTATTAATGTTATAAAGAAAGGAATCTCAATGTTAGAATAAATGGCTTTTATTCTTCAGATATACTACTGTTCTTACAAAAATCTAACTATACTTTTTTCGCCAATAAGGGAAAAGGTCTAAAATAACATAATGTAGAATTACTTCGATCAAAGGCACGTTTTGTAAAGTAGAAAACGTGATTATCATAAAACATTGCTAACCAAAAAATATATCTAAACGTTATAATATGAAATGTACTCCAACTATAAAAACCAAGCTTAGAGTCATTTTAATAATTAAAACTCGCATTTCTTGATTAACAATTTCAGTTTTTGCCCAAAAAACTCCATAACTGCACGACTATTCATACAATCAAACAAAATAGAGTAAGCAAAACAAATTGCATATGATCTTTTAGAATCATTTTGATAATTAACTGAAGGATTCATATATTTGTGTTATTTGATTTTGCTGTTCATCAACTCTCAGAATCTCATCCGATTGAGTCGATTGAATCGGAGCCATACAATAGCTCGTGAAGCCTTGATTATGAGGCAGTTTATTGATATAAGCTCACAATGATTGCCAGTGTGTTAAAGCTTTATAGCCATCTTCAGCTCATATGTATGATTTAGGCGTCAAGTAATGTAGAAGTGTGTGTATGTTTGTGAGTTACGCTATGCGGGAATATAAATCGCATAATCAATATTAATAATAGAGCAATGGACACATGGATACGTGATTATATTGCATACACACAATTGCTTTGCAACCAATCCTAGATTTGCTATAATAATAATAAAAGCTAGATTTTCCCAATAATTCACATAAATTCACCACAATTCAGCCCATTCTTGGTATGGTCTCTTCTATTCCTCTGATTGCCCTTTAATACAGCATTTTTTACGCTCAACAAATCACTGAATTATTCGCCAATTAAACACATTACTAAGGAATTATTCGAATTAATTTTATTGATACAGATTTAGATTAGTTCGTTATATATTATGGTTATTTTTTAGAACAAAAATAAATAGCAATACATCTTTTGTATTTCTATTTTATTGCAATGAATATATAATATCATCAAATTTATGTTCATTATATATGAAACGAAAAATTTAGTTATAATTCTTTTTTTAAATTACGATTTCATTTGTTTTTATCTTTTTATAATCTATTCGTAGTCTAGTTTTGTGTTTCATGAGATAATAATTCCAAATTAATTTCTGAAAATGTTTGCAGACTAGTGAAAAATTTGAAAATTGTTTCAACAGATTATTATAAGAATAATAATAATAATCTAAGAATAGAAGGAAACGTATAACTCGTTACCAAAATATTTGTCAGGTTTTTATACAAAAATATTATAACAAAATATGAACAAAAAAAAGCTCTTATGATATTTGCGATTCTGAACTATATTTCACAGCACTTTGTGTGCAAACAATGAGAGCTCACAAAAAAGCATTATATTTCATATTTGAATGATTAGATTATATTCACATATATCTCATCAAATTTATCATACATTCTTATTACGAAAGAAAACTTATACAAATTATTTCCTTCAACTCATAATACAGTTTTTGTGACTAAATAAATATTATTTAATTCAAGTATTTTTAATTTTATTTTACTTGTTCTTAAGAGTATTTGCTATAATCAGCTCTTATAGCAAATGAAATGAAAGTTTTTATTTATTTGGAAGTTATTAATGATAGGAGAAATTGAGACAAGCGTTAAGTTTAAAACAAGTATGAAATATGAAATATTGATAAATACAAAAAGAATTTGAAGCTCAATCGTCAGGATTGAAAATATGGGTAAGAATAAGGAATAATAAAAGAATGATATATTTATTAAATGAAACTCATTCAACAGAATGATGAAACAAAATTTGTTCTTTATATTATAATTCATGACTGGTATATATATATTCTTTGTAATTCAATTTCAGAACATTTCCTTTCATTGCAATTCTCTTTTCTTATGCAATGTCTTCAATATAACACTATTACTATTTTCTCTCATTGCTCAGTAACTTAAATAAAGGACATAAGGCTTATATATGCAGTTGTCTTCATTGATGCTCATTTCGAAATAGTATTGACCGCATTCACTCATAACTGTATTACACATTACTATTGTGTAGGCATTAATCCTATCACTCTTTGTAATGATGAGCCCCTATTGACTCCCCCTTTCACCCAATCTTTATTATATACAATATAAGCATTAAGCCCCGTTTGCCTTCTCAATTTAGACTAGTCTACGTAGATAAGCTGAGATAACTTGCGTTCGTGTTGTTAAAT
>JAQFXV010000655.1:0-19506 GCA_034694065.1 Camisia spinifer
CTGGTCTTTATATCTTAATTGGTGTACATCTGGTGTATATTATTATTATTTGCAATTATTTTAAGCTTATTTCATACAGAATACCATAATAATTAACACATGAAATAGTTATCTAATAAATTATTAACATTATTAGTAATAATGACTCAAAAATATAAAATTTTCTGGAGTTAAATATTTTTATGACTTTTTCCAATCTTTCGATTGCAGTATTAATAATTGGATTTAATTGGAAATTAAGTCTTTTAATACCAATTACAAAATTACTTGATTAGAATCAATAGATTAAAATAATAAAAGCGATTGTAGATTATAATCAAAAACATTAAATATTATGAAGACTATTAATTCGAAGTTTGAAGCAATTAAGCTATTAATTGATACTAAATTTTCAGGAAACAGTCGATTCTCAATTTTGAAGCATTCACTTATACTGTCCTTTATTGCCTACAATTATATTAAATATTAGTAAAGTTAGGAAAAAATTGATGCAAAATCACAATAGAATCTGAGTTGGATTTGAACTTCTGTTGATTTTTAAATTGAAAATATCTTGATTATTGCTATTCTAGATTATCAATACTAACATAGCAACCAAGCGATCAAATTAAGTACTTCTGTGGAAATGATTTTAGAATTTAGATAATTAAATGCCTCTTTCAGAATATTATAAATGTGAAGTCATTGAATTTTTTAGAAAAGGCAACATTTATCTATACACTAATTACAGAATAGATATTTCTTAAAATCATTAATGGATTGATAAATTGTGCTCATATTTATTTATGACACTTAAATATGATTTTCTATATTTTTGGCTGAACGTTGGCTAAAATTTGATACTAAAAAATGAAGTTAAGTAAATGAATAATTGATTATACATTATAGGAAGAAAATATGATTGATTGCTCAGTTAAGTATTGATTGCTTTAATGCAAAATTAGAAACGATAATGAAAGCAAAATCAATGTTTAATAGTGTTCACTAAATTTCTTTAGAATATCAAAATTTCAAACATACCATTCCTTTTCTCAATTTATCCAAAAGTGAGTCGAACTTTGGCTGAGAATCAAAGGTTAATGAAGTTTTAGGATTTGATTCATCATTTTGTGATGGAGTGAGGAATTCGAGGCTTTCCATCACTCAATCAATTCATAAGCATCTCTTACTCAAAATTTAATCATTTTTTCTAACAGATAAATAATTAGATATTTAACAGACTTAATAAGGCATTGGTATAAAATTTATGAGGGAATAGAGATCTTTTAATAAAGCTAAACAATCCATTGTTTGATTTTGTGAAACTGATGCGAAGCAAAACCATTAAACATAAACAATGTTATACACGGAGTGCGCAATTCTTCGTCGAAATGATCAATAAAAATGGGTGGAAATGATTGACTTTAACACTCAAACCTTTAATATAGTTTTCAATTTCACAAAAAGCTATCCAATCATATTCTTAGAAAAGGTATTCAGAAAAGGTTTACAGAAATCAGAGATAACTTGATTTAATTCTTCTCAAAGCTTTTATTAAATATATAATACTTTGAGACAATTAGTAGGAAAAGCAGAAGTTCTAAAAACAAAACGATGTCTCAATAGAGTTATCGAATAAATATTTATCTTTTTTATAAATAATGATCATTAGCAGCAATGAATCAAATTAAAACTGTATTTATTTTATCAAATATTTCAGACCTATTATAGAGTTTAATTCATGAGATCTATTAATTTTACAACTTTTCATTAAATACTATTTTTAAACTCTTAAATAAGAAAAATACCATCAATTATATAAGTTTTAATGACTTTAAGTAACATAACATATACTTTGTTTGTTGCTATTTATCATCAAAATTAAACAAAAATTTTCAAATAGTGACTTATCATGCAATTAGTTTTGAAAAGCTTTAGCTCATAAAGTTGTTCAAAACTTGATTCTAACGTTTCAGACATATTCTCTGTAATAAAAAAAGAAATATTCAAAATCTTATTCAGAATTTGTATATAAAAGGAGAACAATCGATCAATATTTTGAGTTCAATATATGAATTCAATACTGAATCTTGTATTTTGTTGGAATTGAGTAAGCGGTCATTGAATAGTAGGGTTTAAGGTAAAGTTCAACGAAAAGCAATCAAATACATAATTAAATTTCCGATCCCAACAATATATCATTCATTTTGCATTTGTTATCGATTTAAAGCTCTTTTAAAGAGTAAGCGAATTATGAACTTTGCAATAAAAGCAGACAAAGCATACTGTAGTTCAAAACGAACCGTTAGATTAGTTCTCTTCAAAAGCGTTTGTATGAAATATAATTTCTTATTTGCAATCAATATTAAATTTCTAGAACTTAATACATTTGTCTGAATATCTGCTCTCAATTGAATCGTTTTCTGACAATACAGACCTCCAAGTTTTGTGAATGGCATGAAATTATAAATAAATTGTATTAAAGTTTGTAAAACAATGAATGGATAGAAATATAAATTAAAATATGAAATCAATATTTATATGGGATATATCCTGTATTTGTTAAAGGAATTGAATTGAGTCATTTCATACAATCTTAAAATATATTTCTTAACATTTGCACAGAAGTGATCGGCATTTAAAGCAATATTTGCATTCATTTTTTGGCAGCACTACATAGTTTGACATGTTATCCAAGTCAATAATATAAATAACAAAACATAAAAATTGAACTTTTCTGAGAATTATTACAAAAAAAATTCATACTAATACTAATTATGTTAAGAAAAGGTAAAATACTAGTACAGTATTGAATGTACTAATACTCTAATTATCTTCAGAGCTGCCGTTTTATTGACAGTCTTATAAATGGTTAATATTTACAATTGAATCTCAATAACGATCGTTAATTAACTTTATTTTGAGGAACAATTAAATTAAAAGAGTATATGAGATGTGAATATATATGGGTTAATAATCTATACTATAAAAAAAGAATTATTTGACCCTTAAATGAAGCGAAAACATTACTTAAATACCCTGCGAATAATGGCATGTCTTGTATACAAGAAAAACAGCATTTGCTTAAACCGATTGTTCAGATATTGTTTGCAATTATGATATTTTTCACAAGTGTTGCCTTAAATGACAGTTTGTGCGGATGTCATGTATGTTAAGACATAGAAGAAATTGATAAATCATTCTTTTCTTTTATAATAAAGTTTAGGTTAAAATTTTTGATTCAACCTATTATTAAAGAACAGCAAAAATTTAAATTACAATTTGTTTTTTGTATTTATATATAAATGTGTTTTTACGTTACTGTGAAATGTGTTTACGATTACACTTAAATCGATTACAATGTTCTGATAGAGTGAAGAAATAAAATGAAACAAAAAAATAGAATACATGTAAGGGTTTTTGTAAAACGATTTTTTTATGTTAATGTGATGTTAAGTGAAGTTTATTTTCAAATCTTATGAAAGGTAAACACTTCAATGGGCTGTATATATAATGTATACAATATTTGGCTAAAATTCAATTGTCTGGTAATAGAAGTGAAATATAAACAACAAATCGTTTCCATTTTAAAAATGTCTTTCATGTCGTTTAATACCATTGAAGACTAGGCGACACCATATATGTTAAAATCAGTTTTAAATTTCATAATTACTAAGATATTGAGAGATTGCAGAGCATTAGCTTTGCTTTTGTGGTCATCTAAATAGCAGACAAAATGTCACTTTCTTTAAAAAACTTAATGAAATGTGTAATGCAGTTACAGTTATAATGCAATAATAATGCAATGCATGATCTTCTTCATCGTCATCACAGGTAAACATCAAATACCAATTTTAAGGTTTATTTTAAATTTAATTAATTAATTATGATTAAGAAATAACGCAAATGTACTCAACAAAGAGAGGATTATTTATCAAATGAACAGTTGATTCGATGGCAGCGATAATTCAATTAAATAATAATTAATCAATAAATCAATTAATGAATGATTTTACGTTTGAAGCCATTTAACGTCTATTTAAATGATAGTTTGATAGTTGCGGTGGTGTATGAACTGTGCATTGAAAAAGTATTATAATTAAGGGATAATTAATCAATAGTAAAAGTAATTGTAATATAAGTCAGAGATAAAACTTTGCTATAAATGTCTTTTCTCTCAATCAAATAAATTTTGTTTTCTCATCAATAATTGGAATAACTATTGTATGTGTTATTATCGTCACATTCATTGATCAGAAGAAACACAACAATAATCATAAGTTATAATAATTATTAAAAGTTATTATTATTATTATAATTATTATTAATACTTAATAATAATAATGGTTTTGAAATAAAATATTGATAAGATGTGAATCATTAGAATGAATTGAATGTCACATTGTGTTGGGTGTGATTGGTGTAAATGGTGTTAAAATGGTGTCAATTCCATGAATATGGTCCTTGCAATTGAGAATAAGCTCCACCGGCACCAGTTGGCAGGTATGGTGTAGTCGCCGGAGCCATATTTCCAGTGTGAGCGTGTGCTTGATTATAATTAGTGGCATTCGTTCCCGAAAGACCAGCACCTGATGGATGACCGAAATTGGCTGTGAATGAGTGTTGCGAATATCCGGCCATTAGAGCTGACGCGTGTGTCGCTGAAAGAGCATGAGATAAAGACATTGGTGAAGACAATGACGGTAATGATGTCATACTGTTGTTCGTATTTGATATACTTTGTTGTTGTCCTCCTGTGACTCCACTTGGACTCGGACTCATTGACAACTGTGTCGGCGGCGATGAAGAAGCGGGTGAAGGCGTCGATTGGTTCTGTTGCTGTTGTTTTGCGTTCATATTCGAGGTCTGATGATGTTGTTGTTGTTGTCGACCAGACATATCATTACTGCTTGTGTGTAATGAATCGGAATCTGAATCTTCATTATCTGATCCCTCAGTGGACAAACGGGCCTGTTTTGGTGACGGACCACCCATTACTGGAGGCGCTCCCTATTGGGTACCATTCAATCATTAGTTATCAAATAACATACAATCAACAGATTGTTTCAGATATTATAGTGTTCAATATTTATTCAAAAAGTATATAAGTTTTAACTCAAATATATAGGAATTTGAAAAATGAAATCACAAATAAAGAAAACATATTAATAAACGTAAAGGAAAGTATGTATAAGAAAGTGATGTCTACCTTCCCTTTAGGCAGTTGTGCCTTCTTTTGCAGAAAGCAATGATAAAAACAATTAATTTTCACCATTAGAATAGATATTTGATGATAAGTTTGATTGAATAATTAATAAATAGAAATAAATATAGATTAAATAAATGATATAAACCTTTCTGCGGTATTCTTCCATCGCTCCCTCGTATCGAATTTTTTCTACATTTTGTTTCTCGACATAAGGTCTCTTATCTTCTTCAGTCATATTCCTCCATCTCTCACCTCCTAATTTAGCCAAAGCTGCGACACCTCCTTCTGGTTCTTTACCGGCCATTTCTTTTCTGAAATCTCCCATAAATAGCATAAATGCAGTTCCGGGACGTTTTGGTTTATTTGCATCTCTGGCGGGTTTGAATATTGCCATTTCTCTCTTATATCTTTCACGATCTCTTCCCGCAGTTTCAAGGAATGGCTTCTTTTCTTCTTCAGCCATTGTATTCCATTTTCCGGCGCATTCTTTTCCAAAATCTCCAATCTTTTGGATAAATACAATTTATTATTGATTTTTATTTCAAAGTTTAAAAGGTTATCATTCAATAACTGCCATCTGTTGTAAACATAATTTTTAAATTGATTGAATAAAATCTCTAGACTTCTGTCAAATGCAGTTTTCATTTATTATTTTATTCGTTCAATTCTGAGTTCAATTTAGCATTTATTTTCATTTCGTTAAACTTATTCCCAATCGAATTGAGTCAACATTTGTTTCAATACATTTATTGCAATCATTTTTTTCTTCAAAGGATATCAAATTCATTGTATAGAGAATTAAATTAATATAAAAACATAAAATTTAATTTAAACAAACTTATGGTTTAAACTAAATTATTTTCATTAAATTAAATAAATGAATGGAAAATTAAAGATAAGAAAATGATTAAATTAGTGATAATCTGAGGTCTTTTAGTTGAATAATTAATCTAAAATATTATAATTTGAGAGAAATGTAGTTATATATCAAAATTGATTACATATTCTTATCAAAAATACAACATCTCTTGAACTGCACTAAACTTAATGAATGCGTTCTAAATATAGGAGAAAAAGAGCGAACATTTTTAGGAAAAATACCTCATTCGAGGATTAAAATTAATGATCAAAAACTGATAACTCCTCCTTCAGATTGAGATCAAATGAATTTTCTTCTACTCTTATATCAAAATATTACACATAAAAAATAGTTATATTTAACGGTTTGACAGTCAGTCATATCTATCAATACTAAAATCAATTGAAATATATTTTTTCAAAGTTCAATGTTTAGTGATATTCCATTCATCCTAATGTTAATTAAGCTCAAAAATTCAATTAAAGGCTTGACATCCTGTGGTTTATTCATTATTTCGAAGCATCAAATTTTTGAATTTCAATTTTTATTAATCAATATAAAAATAAATTGAGAAATAAAAGTTGCACTAAACTGAAAAACAAATTTAAAATAATAGCTAATTATATTCTAAATATAAGCACAGAATAAGCTTAATATATAAAACTAGTTCTCAAGTATTTCAACTGATATTTAAAATTGGAGAAAATTGGAAACAATTTTCATAATTAGATTGAGTTTCTGAAAATGTGTTTCGCAACAGAAAATTCTAGTTTAACAACTTTTTCTCACAAATTTTCAAATTGGAAATAAGTTTTATTAATCTAAAAATTACTTAATTATTATTTCGTGATTTGGCAAAAATTCAAACTGTTTTATATCAGCGATCGTTTAAATTTGTTTATTAGTCCCGCAGTCGTATTGTATATTGATTTTGGAAATATTGAGTTATATGAGAGCGAGTGAAGCATTATTTCTGACAATTTTTCCTAATAATACATTGTCTTAACGATTGAAGGATATCGTTAATAAAGAAAAATCTTTAAACGGCACGCAATTTCTCTAATATGAAAGTTTATATTAAATTCAGATTATGAGTCAATTTTCATTTTTCTTCATTCATAATTATTTACACCTTTTGTTTCACCTCAAATACATTGTTATTCATATAAATACTAAATTTATTACTCATTTATCACTATTTAATCAGACTATATGTCAATTTCAACTTTACTCAAAAATTAATATTAAATAACAATTAAAGTTAAGTATAATTTTCCCCGAATTCGTTATAAGCCATGCATTAATTAATTTCCTTTTTGTCTGAAAGAATTTTAATAACGACTGAATTCTAAGCCTCAGGAAAAAGCTTTCAAGACTACGGGTTTTGAGATCTATTACGCATTCAAATGACAATAATTATTGTTTAAAATTATAATAATTCGAATAATAATTCATTTTGAAAAACATTAATTCCTGAAAATGGCTTTTAAACTGATCAGAAAGAAAAACGCTATAAATTTGAAGTTTAATTAGATAGAAGTGAAGATTCGAAATGAAAAAACTTAATTCAAGTATTGCTTAACGCGAATCGAATAATATTTATAGCGATAGTAAAAACAATTAGGATTTAGAAGTAATTTATTATTTGGGCAATAATTATACTCAATAATAAATATCTTTATGATATAAAATCGATTGTGAAATATTGTCGTTTATATCGTTTCAATCATAAGAGCAATATATATATGATGTCAATTCGAAACTTGGAGTCTAAATATAATTTGATTTGTATGCTATTTATGAATAAAATAAATCTTTCATTCGATTCAATATTTCTATTTTTGTAGATATTAAGAAATCTATTCTTTTTTATGTAATCATTTTCTAGAAAAATGAAAACCAACCAAAAAACTAGAGCACAAAAACCTCATTATAAATGTTTATGATTCATAACTTATGAATAAATTATTAATTTTTTCAGCAGAAAGATAACGAATTGCGAAAATATGATAATTTATTCGAATTTAATTTTCTATTGTTTTGAATTAAGTATATAAAGGGAAAAATTAGAGAAACACAAAAATGATTGTTAAATGGTTTTAAAAAAAAAGATATTAATTAGTGAATGAATTTGAGTTGTATTCAAATTGATTTGTTTATTGCACAACATTTTAACATTCAAATAGTTGACAATTTTCAAGTTCAGAATCAAGTCGAAAGAAAGGTTACAATTAATATCATGTTTCTTATAAATAAACAATAATTGTGATTGTTTTTAAGTGTTAGTCAACTTTCTTTTTAATCATATGAAAATTGATCTCAAACTAATGGAAAAACAAAATCTCTTTTCTATGCATAACAAAAAGCATAATGTAATGTAATTTTGAATATAAAAGAGAAGCGAAAAAATTATATAACATTTAAAGTAAAATTTCATTCAAGAAATGTTTTCAAATTTTTATGAGTTTATTGGATATGAATTTTATTTTGGAATGTTTGCAAAGCCCTTATCAAGTGATTGTCGAAAAGCTTAAGTAAAGAACAAATATTTTTTCAATGAATAATTGAGTTTGAGATATAATTATGAGTAAATTTATTTGTTTTTTTAAACTTATTTTAACCTTTAGTTTAAGAATTTCTATTATATTCAATTTAAAAATAAAAAAAATAGAGCAGAAGTTAATTTTGAATTTGAGCGAAAAATTAGTTAACAAAATGCGAGTCAGAAAAGAGCAAAAATATTTATTAATTATATGGAAATGGATCGAAAAATATTTACTTATTATTAATAATCTCTTTGAAACTATTTGCTTGAGATAACAATTGTTTTAAATTTCTTTATTGATTAACGACTTTTGAATGAATGAATTTGAAAAATCAATCGCAAAAAGGATTTTATTATTTTTAAATCGATACTAAATCTGAATGCAAAATAATTAAAGTTTAGTTTGAAAATAAAACTATTGTTTTGGCCAAAAATAAATAAAGATTATATCTATTATTATAAATTTAAAGCTAAATCTGTTTTGCTCTCAGTTCTAAAGATAAGGTAAAGGTTTACGATCTCTATAAAGAGAGCAACGCCTGAATGTAATACAAGTTTTTCAAATTCACTATTTTCGCAGATTTAATAAAACGATGAAAAATAAATCGATTTTTAAGAAATTTTCTTCAGAGATATATTAAAATTTCAAATTATTGTCAAATTCTTTATTCACTTTTTGATAAGTTTATAAAATATTAAAATAATATTTATATTTTGATGAAAAAGAGATATATATAAAAAATAAATCGCACTTTTAATAAAAGAAAACAATTATAACTTAATATTTAGTCTAATTTGGATCGAAGTCTTGACTGATAATAAATAAATAGTAATAAATTTGTGACCGACAATGAGATTGCAGTTATTTATTTGCGCTATAATTTATTTGAGGCGTAATTCAAGAAACAGAAATTATCTCTAATGGTATTCTATTATTACTATTTTTGTATCCAATTATATTTGTATTGCTTTCTATCTTATACTATATAACGATAAACAAATATCAGAAATAGAAAAACTATAAGAATATGAAATGCGATACTATATAATGGATGAAAAATAATTTGAGATCAAAGTGTTATAAATGGTACAAACCTTAGGTATGGGTCGGCCCGCTTTCTTCAGCTCTTCTCTATACCATTGCGTAAAATTGATATAAGCAGTGGTCGCTCTTTTAGGTGCTGGAACTCCGTCTTTATTAACTTTTGGCTTTTTCTGTTTCTTATGACTTCCACCCCCTCCGTGACCACCACCTCCTCCTCCACCGCCGCCAACATTTCCTCCTGTTTGGACATTAGTATACATAACATGATGTCCTCCCTGTCCTGATAAGTGATGTTGTCCTGTGTTGTTATTTGTGAGTCCGCCAGACATTACCTATTTTTATCACATAAAACAAAAACTTGATTTTCCAAAAAAAAACCCAAATGAAGAAAAATATAGCTATCATTTGAATTACTCTTATATTCAATAATTAATGAGAATATTTATAAATAAATAAAAAGTATTGATAAATAAATGAATACTAAAATAAGTATTAATAGTTATACTGACTAACTATAGGTCTATTATCTAATGTTTAAATCTTAAAATCAATATTAAAAAAAGAGAATAAACAATAAAGAAAAGTAATATTCCAGACTCGGTCCGAACGAACTCTTACACGAACCGAATTCTGGTTCATATTATTAGCGGAACTGACTGTTAGATTAAGACCAGCGGAAAGCATTTGGGACATCGGTATTTGAGCCATCGCTGGATGAAGTTGATTACTATTAGAGAGTGCGGCCGCGTGTTGTGCCATTGCGTGGTGATAGTCTGCATATTCAGCTATTAAAACAATCAATTAGTTTTTAGTCAAACAATTCTACGACAAAATTTATTATTTTAATCAAATTTTATTTCACTCAAAAACTAAGAATACGTCTCAAACTATGGACAAAAAAGAAATCCAATTAAAAATCACTGCTTTTATTCTTTGGAGACATTGATTGAGGCAAATATTTTTAATGCGAAATATATTTTCTGCTATATATCTATAGACTATTCATATTATAGAAAAATATAGTTTATACTGAAAACTATATAAAGCTATATATCGAGCGTTTTCTCTCAAATGAGCGCATGTGAAAAGTTTTAATTGATTTTTAGAGTTAATTTTTTTCCTCTCTTCAAAACCAATTATTGATTAATGCATTGTCTGATGCCATAAAAGAGAAAGAGAGAGAAAGAGAATGAGGGGAAAGATAAGAGGGGTATAAAAAGAGAGAGAAAAGAGACCAGAGTGGAAATGGTCGGACATTTTAAAAGTTTTGAACAATATTTATGCTGAAGGTTTTAATAATAATAAAATGAATTTTATTTATTGATATTTTGCTTGAAAATAGCTTTTGTCGAACAGAAATTTGTCTCCAGTCTTAAAGAGCTGTCACTGACTGTCATATGCGATATCAATTGTCGGCCATTATGTCTACTCTTATGTCAGATTTAGTTTAAAACATATTTTGCATATTAGTTAACACATATTGTTTGTAAATTAAAACATATGATAGCTATAAATGTTTTGAACAATTGATAAGAAAGTGTTAGTAAGTGTTTATCTCACGTGTAGTTAAACATTAAGAATGAATATGTTTTGGAAAGTGTGTTAATAAGTGTTGAATGCATGCAATGCTGGCTTTGAGCCACTCTTTTACTACTTTTGCCACTTCTTTCAATTCAATACTAAATAACTACCAATTAATCAAAGCTTTTGAGATATAGAGAGAAAGCATTACATTATATACAATACATAATAGTATTACTACTTTCTATTGATATAGATATATATCAAAAGAGTATATCTATGTATAAATGTTTCCGATCCTATGGTATACTATTTTCTCTTCTCTCTTAGCCTTATATTCTCTCTCTTTCTCTCATTTGCTATATAGTAGTCGTACTTCTAATGCAGTAGAGATGAAGGCTATGTGCCTTTGACTGTGTCTTTTGGCTTTGTATGTGTTATAGCTTTCCCTATCATTCTCTTCTTCACTCTCATTGGTTTATAAACTATTTGATAGAATCTAAACCATTCTCCTATTGGGTGAATGTGTTGTAGAACAAGTCAGTAGTGCTGATGATTCCCCGCTTTGTTTAGGCTATTGTAGAGAGACTGAGAACAGCCATAAACGGATAGATAGAAGAAATATTGCACAAAAAGTTAGAGAGAGAATAGAGAAAGCATTTCAAAGCATTAATAGTATTCAATTCTAGCGGAGATGACAACACATACACACTATTCACTACTCACTAGTTATCAAACATAACACTCGAGTCATGCAGTCATGCATTTGCAGTTCAGTAAAGAGTTTAACAACTAATGCATAATATCTTATGAATGGATTGAAAAGTGATTCAAAATCACTAATCATTCGAACGTGAGTCACATTAAATGCTTTATAACTTAAGTCTCAACTCTATGCGCGCCAAACATTACTACTTCTGACAATTATCAATTATAACACTTATTAACTCAATATTCATTCATTGTCAAGTCAACAAACTTATCAAATATATCTATTACTTACCCATAATTGTCAGAAACTATCACTTAAGACCAATTTATATCAATTTTTATTATTTTCCAAATTCTATACACAAATAGTTAATAACTATGAAATTTTCAATAGTAATGCCGCACAATTTCAATGCAACTAAACACAGATCGTTCCGATCCTATCACTCACTATCAAAACCAACTATTGCTCATTCATCTATTACGTCAAACAATACAATAACAAAATTGAAAACTTTTTTCTTTTTCTTTTTTTCTTTTTTTGTCAGTTTGTTAATTATTATTAATTATTCGAAAATTATTTGTTTGAAAAATAAACTTTTTTATTGATTAAATTGAAAACGTTTTTGTTTTCTTTTCATAATCAAAATTATGATTGTTTTCAATAGTTTTGTTTTAGTGTTTTTCTATTCAAATATAAGAATTAGAGATATGTGAAAAGTTTTCTCATTCAGAATTCCATTGATTTTAAAGCTTTCAATCTATGAAACACTTTATTTCTCATTATGTTTTGCTAAACATTTTTGTTTAATTACAATCTTTGACTCAAAGACGAAGTTTATGTATAAAATTTATTAATAAAGCAGTCATTGAATGGCAAACGATCATTGGCTTAAGAATTAGGGTCTGTCAGAAACAACATAAACATTATTTTAAGTCGATAGACTCTCAAACTTATGATTGTCTACATTTTCGATGACAATGTATTGAATTGTCTGTATTTGAATGACTGATCACACCCTTTACTATAGTTGTAATTTATGAGCATTTCATTGAATTAAATAAACTTTAGGATCAAAACAAACAAAAGTATTGCCATTTAGTGATCATATTTGACACTAATTTTGTTTACAAACATTTCTTTTTAAAAATTAAATGTTTAAATGAACTATTTTTTTGACATTTTATTTATTAAAATTTCTATTAATTATTGTAAATGTTGGATAAAATTTATTGAATGTATTGATAATGAATTTTAATGATAATAATATCAGTTTAAATTGTATTAATATTACTGATAATAAAAATGAATTGACTCTTAAAAGTGAATTAAGACGTCTTTCAATCCAAGATAGACTCGAATTGTCTAATATTTTGGACATAAACGACAATTGGAAACTATTGGCATCGAAAATACCGAAACCGGATGAAAAGGAAGGATATTTGATATCAAGTAATAATATAAATGTTTTGGAAGACTTACAAAAAAGAGGCAAAAGTCCGACACAAGCATTACTCGATTTCTGGGGAACGAGTGGTAGAAATAGACCAACGATTGAAGACTTCGTTCAACTTTTAAATAGTTGTCATTTATATCGCGCTTCACTTTTCATATGCAATCATTTATTACACATTCAATCGATTGAGACTTTATTTGATGATAAAATAGATTTAAATAATAGTTTTAATGATAACTCAAATCATGATTTAATAAACGATTGCAATAATAGTTTCAATACATCTTCTAATCAATGGAATAACTTATCGACAAAATTATTAGATAACAGTTCAGTAAAAGCTATAAATGTAGAAAATAATTGTCCGATAAGTCCTTCAGCTCCTAATGAATCACAAATAAGTTTTGATAGTTTTGATGAAAATATTGAAGGATTAGTTAATTATTGTTATAATGATATTCGAATCTCAACTAAAAATTTCAGTGAAATAAGTGTTTCAAATGGTGGACAAAAGTTAGGCGAAGGAGCGTTTGGTTCTGTATATTTGTGTCGTTTTAGTATTGACTCAAATTATTATGCGGTCAAAAAACTTAAAAATGATTTCCAAAAACAATTCTTATCCGAATTGCGAGTTATGAATAAATTCAAACACGAAAATCTGTTATCTATTTGCGGAGTTTCATCAGACGGACCATCACTTTGTATTGTTTATGAATATATGTCAAACGGATCACTACAAGACTGTATCGCAAATCATAGAAACCCTCTTTCATGGCAACAAAGAATCTCAATATCAATCGGAACTGCGAGAGGTATTTGTCATTTGCATACATTTGATGAGAAGCCTTACGTTCATCGAGATATCAAAAGCGCTAATATATTACTCGACAGCAATTTTAATGCTCGTGTCGGAGATTTTGGTTTAGTTAGAATTGGCTCAAGTGGTGACTCGACTGCCACTAAACCATTGGCCACTACTGTAATCGGAACATCTGTTTATATGGCTCCGGAAGCATTTCGCGGAGATATTAGTGTAAAACTCGATACATTCAGTTTTGGTGTTGTTTTACTTGAATTATTGACTGGTCTTTTGCCTTATGATCAAAATAGAGATGAATCCGATTTAATCTCTTATTTAGAAGAAAAAATCAATGATTGTGAAGAAGACGATAATATTTTTGTTAATAATTTTATTGATAGGACTGCCGGAGAGTGGGATCACAACATTGCTCTTCAATTGTTTCAAATATCTCGCAAATGTACTGAACAGAGAAAGAAATTTAGACCGAATATGATTGAAGTGAGATTTTATTTATTTTTACAACTTTTTTAATTAGATTTTAAAATTGTTCTATTTTTTTAACAGGTTTTACAATCATTAGAAAAAATGAGTTCATTAAATACTTGATATAAACCACGAAAAAACGCATATTTTCTAATTTTATAACGACTTTAAACAAATTATAACTTTTTAAACCTTTTTAAACTATATTTTAATGGGTTTTTAGTGGAAAAAATATTGCAATTAAAATATGTTGAATTGAAATGTTTAAAAAAATTGAATAATTCTTGAAATTAATTTATGGCGCTCTTGTTGTTTCGTTACCACGAATTGCTTCCGTCTCTTCTATTGTTATAGGTCTGCAACAGATTAATCATTAATGCATTTTTCATTTGATAATTTGTTTGAATTCAATTATAATTATTAATGATTTAGTACTTTGAAAAAGAGTCACTTATTATAAAGTATTTTAAAATTCAATATGAAATTAATTCTAATGATAATTAAATTTACATTAAGTAATATTAAAGATTAAGTTAATTTAGAAACTCATGAATGACTGCAATTTGAGTTTAACTCAAAGAAATTTGAATTTTTCTGAAGTAATGACATCTTAATGAATATATTCTTGAAAAATATCACTGAATAGTAATTATATTATCCAATGCTTTGAAAATGAGAAAACGTAGAAAGAAATTCTGATTTTGAATGTTGAAAATTATAAGGACTCAAACTTGAAGAGAATCGATTTTTTTGGGAATTTTTGATACATACAGACAGCATTTGCTATGAACTAAACAGCAAAGAGTATTACGTCCAGAATATGTGTCAATACCATCACAGGTGTCACAAACTGTTGAATTACCGACAAATACAATGAATCCATTCGTTATGTGAAACGATTGAAACCACGCAAACGATAGCAAAAGTACAACAATACTCGTTAAATACAATTTATGCATCTTTTCTGATAAACAATCAGAACATAACTTAAGTCTAAAACTATTTTAGTTAAATATAATGATTTGGATTCAATGTTTCTCGAACTTAAGTCAACTTTCAAATAGTTTGATCTAATAATAAACTTTAAGCAATAATTGAAGGCCACATTTCCTTCGGCTAATTGAAGACCTGCTCCTCAAGATTTTTATAGGACTTAACTCGAAACAGGATTACACTCTAATCTCTAAATAAGTTATACCTGTATTATGTAAGCTATAGTTTTTCTTATTAACATCTTAACGAACTCAGAATTTAGTTTAACACAAATATTGGTGAACTGTTTTCAATTTGACCTTTTTCTTGATTAATATACACAAAAAAGTATAGATTAAAGATTATATGCAGTAAATCTTAATTACCGGAATTAATCTTGAACTCTTTTCAATGTCAAGTTTCGAACTGAAGGTAATTCTATTTTGTTCATTAAGAATGTTATGTCAATGGAATGAATATTAGTCAGAAATTTTAAATAATAATAATAATTCTATCAAAAACAATTACAGTCATTCGCTTTAATTGGTTTAGAGATGCAATGCTTTGATTGTTCTATATTTTGCTTTCAAAACAATACATAATAAAACTCGTATTAAAAAAGTTCGCATGAATTGCACTATAATTAAAGTGAGTATAACTTAAGTGCGAAATGTGGTCAACGAACTAATGCTCAAATAAATGCTTCGATTATAAGAATAATTTCTATGATTTAATGTCCAGAAAAAATATTTTCATGATTTTAAGAATAATATGATTTATTTAACATATTTTATTAGTCCAATTATTGTACATAAATTGTACACAATATTACCTATTATTTTCATTTTTATTATAGATGACTGACTAGTGTTCATAAATTATTTCCAAAACAAACGATAACTAAAACTTTTAATAATTATTCCCTAAAACTAAAATCATTAACTTTTTTACACCCATTTTGAACACTAAAAATTAATTGCTTTTCCGAAAAATGCGGCCAAATTTGCTTCTCTGAAAGCTTCAGAACATGTCTGCAATTAAATAAAAAATCAAATCAATACATATAACAAGATATAAAGCAATATATAAGTTAAATATAATGAAAAGAAATAAAGAATCGATTTATTGGATTAATAATTATGATAAATACCGGGTGTGCGTGACAAACACGTGCCACGTCTTCACACGAAGCCCCGTATTCTAGTGCAAGACAGGCTTCATTAATAAGCTCTCCTGCGATCTGAAAATAAAAATAAGTAATGAAGTAATTAATCGAAACTAATTTTAAAGAAAATAATTTACTGATGCAATTATATGGACGCCTAATATTCTATCAGTTGTTTTGTCGCCAATAATCTTAACAAAACCATCGGAATCGTTATTAGTTTTTGCTCTACTATTGGCAGCCATTGGAAACTTTCCAATTTTATATTGAATATTCTATTGGGAAAAATATTTTTAATTTAATCGATAAAATTATCAAATGATAAATTACTTGAGCCTTAAGATCTTCTTCGGATTTTCCTACCCATGCGACTTCTGGATGAGTGTATATAACAGAAGGCACACAATTATAATCTATATGAACGGGTCCGCCAGCAATGCCTTCAACGCAAACAATTCCTTCATCTTCTGCCTTATGGGCTAACATTGGGCCAGGAATACAATCCCCGATCGCATAAATATTTGGAATATTTGTTTGAAATCTTGAGTTAACTTTGATTCTATTTAGATTATCCTTTTGTATTCCAATCTCTTCTAATCCAAGATTTTGAGTATAAGGACGTCTTCCGACGCAAACCAATAATACATCACATTCGAGCTTAAAATTACATAAAATCAAAATAAAATACTATTCTGTACTGTATATGATATGATGAATATGATAAAAAACATACATTTTCTTGATTACCACCTTTAGCCGATTCAATGGTCACTTGTATTTTGTCGGAAACCTTTTTAGCAGCGGTTACTTTTGTATTTAACTTAAATTTTAGGCCTTGTTTTGTAAGAATACGTTGAAAAGATTTTGAAATTTCCGAATCTATTCCTAAACCGCCGATATTTCCTAAAAACTCTACAGCTGTCACTTCAGCCCCAAGTCTTGACCAAACAGATCCCAATTCTAATCCTATAACACCCGCACCGATTACTATCATTTTTTGGGGTACTTTTTCTAATGAAAGGACACCAGTCGAGGACACTATTGTCTTCTCATCAATCTATCATTTTATTTAATTATTAACTTATAAATAAATTATAGAATATTATTTAAACTCAAATAAATTAATACTTCGATGCCTGGAAAAGGTGTCACTTCAGATCCGGTGGCTATTAAAATATTTTTTGCTTTAACAACTTCTGTTGTGTTATCATTTTTAAGTGCTGTCACTTCATTAGGACCCGTTATTTTTGCCGATCCTTGAATATGAGTTACCTTTTATTTAAAATGTTTATTTAGAATAAATATTTCAAACCATCAAATATTAAAACTAAAAACTAAACCTTATTTTGTTTAAATAAAAGAGCGATTCCTGAAGTTAGAGATTTGACAGCACTTCGTTTTTGTCCCATTAAAGTCTCCAGATTTAGACGTAAGCTTTCAACTGTTCAGGTATTTAGTTATATGAGAATTGCGGTTAACTTTAATGTAAATTAATATTTTATACATTCTATTCCTCTGGAGTGAAGATCATTAGAATGCGCCAAATGATAGAGATGTGAATTATGTAATAACGCTTTCGATGGAATACATCCAACATTAAGACACGTTCCGCCCAATGTCTCACCTTTTTCTATACATACTGTCTATAAATTAAGTAAAATTTACGTAAATTTATACATAAGTTATAATGAATTGGAGGAAAAACAAGTTTGAAAAAGAAATGAATTAGTGTTAAAGTGTTGAATACATTCATTCCAAGTTGTGCTGCTTTAATGGCCGCCACATAACCTCCAGGTCCGGCACCAATCACTGCAAGGTCTACATTACCTATTATTTTAATTATATTCATATTATATTTCAATTTATTATAAATATCAATAATTAAGTCTTAAAATCAAAGCAATTGATAACAAAATATTAAATAATAATCTGAATGCAAACCACTGTCTGATGAATAACTTCTTTGATAAAGACATGTAAAAGATTGTGATGAAGACACTGATGAAAACCGATTGACTGACGATTTACTTAACTATAAAATAATTAATTTTTTGGCTATCGATTAGTTAAATACTTTTGACATTCATATGAATTTCATTTATTCTTACCCTTAAAACAGGAAAAACACGATTTAAATAGTTTGAAACCATTCTCTTATTTAAGTTTAAGTTTTAATATTATTAAATAATAATCAATAATTAGTGATATTTAATTAGCTTAAAATTGTTTGTCACTTATTTTATTTCAATTTAATAGATAAGAACATCTTTATTATCAAGCAATTCATTTGATTTTTTTTCACCTCAAAGATAGTATTGACTCAATAGATGGCAGACAAAGCTCAACAGAAAGGTCTTCACAAATATTTCTATTGAGTAAAACTTGATTTTAATGTCTTAATTATTGCTTTGGTTTCAAAACTTTCAATGATAAGAATGAAAAATTTTAAGACATCGATCATATGTTTTTTGGGTTATTAATTAAGGTTTCACATGAAACCTATGGTTAGGGATAGCGTGAGATCTTCTTTGGTTTCATATATTTTCTTAATACGAAAAGTAGTTTTTTTTTATCTTTGAAGATATTTTGAGAAACTTTTAAGAATTGAATCATTTTATCTTTAAAACATTATTTTTAACAATTTTCATATCATTAGAAGCTTATTGAAAGAAATACTATACAAAAAGTATGTATTTTACCATATTATTAATTTCTTATAAAAGTTATGACCAAAAATCAATGACATTCTAAAAACGGG